>CAUYQU010083503.1:0-116419 GCA_963574635.1 Cheracebus regulus
AGGGTCCCGCAGAAGAAAACATGGCTGCCAAAGTGTGTGAGTCCATCAGCAAGTCTGGCCTGGCCTTAGCTGTTGCAGGAGGCATAGTAATGCTGCCTTATATAATGTGGAAGCTGGGCACAGAGCTGCCATCTTTGACCAGTTCTGTGGAGTACAGGACATTGTGGTAGGGGAAGGGACTCACTTTCTCATCCCATGGGTACAGAAACCAATTATCTTTGACTGCCGTTCTCAGCCACATAATGTGCCAGTCATCACTGGTAGCAAAGATTTACAGAATGTCAACATCACACTGTGCATCCTCTTCCGGCCTGCCACTAGCCAGCTTCCTCGCATCTTCACCAGCATTGGAGAGGACTATGATGAGCTGGTGCTGCTGTCCATTGCCACTGAGATCTTCAAGTCAATGGTGGCTCGCTTTGATGCTGGAGAACTAATCACCCAGAGAGCTGGTCTCCAGGCAGGTGATCAACGCCTTATGGAGCGAGAACCCACCTTTGGGCTCACCCTGGCTGACGTGTCCTTGACACATCTGACCTTTGGGAAGGAGTTCACAGAAGCTGCGGAAGCCAAACAGGTGGCTCAGCAGGAAGCAGAGAGTGCCAGATTTGTGGTGGAAAAGGCTGAGTACCAGAAAAAGGCGGCCATCATCTCTGCTGAGGGCGACTCCAAGGCAGCTGAGCTGATCGCCAACTCACTGGCCACTGCAGGGGACGGCCTGCAGGAGCTGCGCAAACTGAAGCGGTGGAGGACATTGTGTACCAGCTGTCACACTCTCAGAACATCACCTACATGCCGGTGGGGCAGTCTGTGCTCCTGCAGCTGCCCCAGTGAGGGCCCACCCTGCCTGCACCTCCAAGGGCTGACTGGGCCACAGCCCAGATGATTCTTGACACCGCCTTCCTTCTGCCCCCACCCCAGAAATCACTGTGAAATTTCATGATTGGCTTCAAGTGAAGGAAATAAAGTAAAATCACTTCAGATCTCAAAAAAAAAGGACATTCCCTATAACCCTGCAATTTTACTCCTAGGTATTTACCCTATGGATATGTTCACAGATGAGCAAAATGTGGTATATATAAGAGGCACCATTTGGGATAGAAAAGGACTTGGAAAACACCTAAGTGTCCATAATTATAAGACTGGTTAAATACATCTTGGTATAGCCACATAATAATAGAACAGAACTCTTTTTTTTGGAGCTAGAGTCTCACTCTTGTCACCCAGGTTGGAGTGCAGTGGCCCAATCTTGGCTCACTGCAACCTCCGCCTCCTGGGTTCAAGTAATTCTGAAGGAGCTGGGATTACAGGTGTGTGTCACTACACCTGGCTAATTTTTGTGTTTTTAGTAGAGACAAGGTTTCACCACGTTGGCCAGGCTGGTCTGGAACTCCTGACTTCAAGTGATCCACCTGCCTGGGCCTCCCAAAGTGCTGGGATTACAGGCGTGAGCCACTGCTCCCATAATAGAACGTTTTATAGTAAGAATACAAAACAAAGGCATGGTGGCTCACGCCTGTAATCCCACGACTTTGGGAGGCCAAGGCAGGCAGATTGCTTGGACCCAGGATTTTGAGACCAGCCTGGGCAACATGGCCAGACCCTATCTCTACAAAAAATTAAAAAGTTAGTCGAGCAAATGCCTGTAGTCCTAGCTACTTGGGACACTGAAGCAAGAGGATTGCCTGAGCCCCGGAGGTCAAGGCTGCGGTAAGCTGTAATTGTGCCACTGCACTCCAGCCTAGGCAGCAGAGTGAGACCCTGTTTCAGACAAACAAATAAAAGTGGATATTGAGAATAATCAGGTTTGTTTGAAGAATATTCTGATTTCTCCTCCAGTGATAATGGTTAGTAGGTTCAGCCACATAATCAACAGCCACTTTATTTCTCTCTCTTTTTTCTTTACTCCCAGGCTGGAGTACAGTGGCTTGGTCTTAAGTCACTGCAACCTCTGACTCCCGGGTTCAAGCAATTCTCCTGCCTCAGCCTCCTGAATAGCTGGGATTACAGGCGGGAGCCCACCGTGCCCGGCTGCACTTTTCCTTTTCAAGCATGATTTATGTATTAGGGTTCCATGTTAAGGTTTCATTTTCTAAAATGGAGTTGTCACTGGGTATGATGGCTCATGCCTGCAATTCCTACAATTACAGGCAAGAGGCAGGAGGATTATTTGAGCTAATCATAGCTCACTGGAGTTTAAGGCTCACTGGAGTTTAAGGCTCACAGCCTCTGCAATCTGGCCTGGGCAACAGAACAAGATCCTGTCTCTATAATCCCAGTTACTCGGAGGCTGAGGCATGAAAGTGACTTAAATCCAGGAGGTGGGGGTTGCAGTGAGCCAAGATCACACCACTGCAGGGCAATAGAGTAAGACTCTGTCTCAAAAAAAAACAAAAACAAAAAGTATTTTAAAAAGGGAGGCTCCAGTAGCAGCAAGCACATCTCATGCCTATATCTTGGTTTCTACCACTGTTCTGCAATTAAAAAGACCAGGCTCGTTGGAAAAATGGTTGGCTCCAGGACTGGGGCAGGAAATATACAGGATGAGCCTGCCGCATCTCTAGAGCCTGAAAGTAAGGAGACAGTAAAAGGGTGTGAGTCCATCTTGAGCGGCTGTTCTTTTGAGCAGTGGTCGTTTATCTCTGCCCGCCTTCTCTTCCACCTAGGTGCCTGCCTCCACCCAATGGAAGATTCCATGGACATGGATATGAGCTCCCTGAGGCCCCAGCACTGTCTTTTCGGTTGTGAACTAAAGGCCGACAAAGACGATCACTTTAAGGTGGATCATGAGCACCAGTTATCTTTAAGAACAGTCAGTTTAGGAGCTGGTGCAAAGGATGAATTGCACATAGTTGAAGCAGAGGCAATGAATTACGAAGGCAGTCAAGTACTCAAGTACAAAGTAAATATCCATGAGTCCAAACTCATAAAAATAAATGATGAATAAGTTACTAAATGAGAAGAGACACATTTGCTTTGCAGAAGAATTCCAAATAATTTATGCAAATTCTTTGCCCTCGAGGAGGTGGAGCATAAACCCCCCAACTCCTTACATGTGGGCTGTGTGCAGTGACTTCCTTCCAAAGAGGACAAGATGTAAAGGGAAAAAGATGCGTAACTTTACAAAGTGGAGAAACTCGACAAACAGATGATGAAGGTGAATAAAAACAGTGCTGAATCATGTGGAGAGTGTGTATCCTCGATATGTGATGAAATGACACTTTCCCTTTGAGGTCTTCCTCCAAAAAACATATTAATTCCAGTGTAATCACGAGAAAAGTTATCAGACAAATCCCAGCTGAGGGGCATCCTATAATATACCTGACCAGAACTCTTAGGCATCAAAAACAAGGAAAGTCTGAGCAACCACCACAGCCACAACCCTTATTTGTTGGTATAAATGTCTGGTGATACAATGTTATCAAATCTGACAAACATAGTATCGTATGAGATCCTGGAACCGCAGAAGTTAGGTAAAACTAAGGCAATCTGAATAAACTACAGACTTTAGTTAATACTCCTGGATCGATACTGATTCATTAATTGTGACAAATATTCCACCTCAATGTCAGATGTCATTAATATTAGGAGTAATGAGTGTGGGGTATACGGCATCTCTTTATACTACCTTCTCAATTGTTCTGCAACTCTAAAATTATTCTAAGGCCAGGTGCAGTGGGTAATCCCAACATTTTGGGAGGCCAACGTTGAGTACATTGCTTGAGTGATGACCTCATCTCTACAAGAAAAGAAACACTCAGATGTGGTGGCTCACACCTGTAATCCCAGCACTTTGGAAGGCCAAGGCAGGTGGATCATGAGGTCTGGAGTTCAAGGCCAGCCTGGCCAACACGGTGAAACCCCATCTCGACTAAAAATACAAGGTGAGTGCCTACAATCCCAGCTACTTGGGAGGCTGAGACAGAGAAATGCTTGAACCCAGGAGGCAGAGACTGCAGTGAGCGGAGATCACATGCCATTGCACTCCAGGGGTTCTAGACTAGCCTGGTCAACATGGTGAAACCCCGTCTCTACTAAAAATACAATATTAGCTGGGTGTGGTGGCAGGTGCCTATAATACCAGCTACTCAGGAGGCTGAGGCAGGAGAATCGCTTGAACCTGGGAGGCGGAGGTTACAGTGAGCCAAGACTGCACCACTGCACTCCAGCCTGGGTCACAGAGCGAGACTCCATCTCAAAAATTAATTAATTAAAAAATTAGCTGAGCACGGTGGCGGGTGCCTGTAGCTCCAGCTACTCAGGAGGCTGAGGCAGGAGGATCACTTGAGCCTGGTAGGTGGAGGCTACAGTGAGCCGAAATCGTATCACTGCACTCCAGGCTGGGTGACAGAACGAGACCCTGCCTCAAAATAAATAAAACGATTCTAAAAATAAAGTCTATTACTTAAAAAAAAAAAAAAAAGATAAAAAGATGTAGCCCTGATATTGCAAAGGGAAATGATGTCTCCTCTGCTCCAGGGCCCCAACAGGCCTTCAAAGTTGGGTGTATAGTTGCAGCAAACTTACCAAACGAAGTAAGGTCAGATGCCCGCAGGAGGGGTTGAGGGAGCTGCAGCTCAACCCTTGGCTCATCTCAGCAGCAGGGGGCTTGGGCACTGGAGAAAGGGGTGCTGGGGCCGGCCTGGGCCCTGGCCACCTGCCACAGGTACTGCTAGTTTGCATCTGGCTTTAGTATCCACTGATGTGGGCTACCAGAGGAAGGGATGTGTCCAGAGGTGACCTTGTGTCAGGGCCACTATCAACACAGAATCACTGCTGGGCTGCTGAGCATCTGGTTCTGCAATTTAGCATAAGCCCTGGGCTCACTGCACCACCATTTCCTCATCTGTTTATAGGATTAGAATAGGATGTCCCTGCCTTTCATGGTGTTGCCCTCAGGATTCTACAAGTCCAACAACTTAGCCAAGCATTTATTTAGTAATTGATGGCCCACAGGTGGTAGTCAATGCCAGCTCCCAGCAGCCCCTGACCCGGTTCCTCCAGTGCTCTCCAATTAGAAGAGTCCAGCTGCTCTTCATTCCTTTATGAAATGGGGTGGTGACTGCGTAAATAAATCACCTGAAGGATGCCAATCATCTTGGAGGAGAGGCTAGTTCAGATGTGTGATTGACTCATTACCAGTATTTGCACTTAAATAATGTAATGTAATAATGTGTTCTTCAAATTCACCCTGAATTGATCCCATATGTAAGGAAAGTTGTTTATTCTAGGACTACTTGTAATAGCAGGAGATTGAAAACAATCTGAATTTCCTTCAAAAGGGAACTGGTTAAATAAATTAGACTGCTAAGACACATGTATGCTTGTACATGGGTCCTACATGTTCCTCTGCGGTGTGTGTGTGTGTGTGTGTGTGTGTGTGTACCTCACTGGAAAGATAATAAATTGGTAACATTGGTGGCCTCTGGGGAAGGGACTAGGGGGCTAGGAGACATGGGAAGATACTTTTCACTGTAGAGACTTTCGTGTCTTTTGCATTTTGAACCATGTGAATGTATTCTTACTTTTTTTTTTTCTTCCTGAGACAGAGTCTTGCTCTGCTGCCCAAACTGGAGTGCAGTGATACGATCACAGCTCACTGCAGCCTCAGCCTCCTGAGCTCAAGGGATCCTCCCACTTCAGCCTTTCAAGTAACTGGGAATACACGTGTGAGCCACTAAACCTGTCTGCGAATGTATTTATGCTCAAAAATGCCTAACGGACAGGGCATGGTGGCTCCTGCCTGTAATCCCAACACTTTGGGAGGCTGAGATGGGAGGACTGCTTGAGACCAGGAGTTTGAGACCAGCCCGGGCAACATAGAAAGACTCTGTCTCTAAAAAACTAAAAGCAAAAGGTGCTTAATAAAATTAGGGAAAAAATAATCTACCACTGGGGGTCACAGCTGTTGGGGTGGGCCTGGGAGAACTGCTAAGTCAAATGAATAGTGGGTGGGCCATTGTGATTCCAGAGCAGCCAGGAGGTGGAGGCAGCATGAGCTCAGGTCACAGGATATGACTCTCAAGGCCGGCAGCATCCTAGGACAAGCCAGTAGGGTTGGTGCGAACATCTACAAACAGAAGACTCTAGAGAGTCCAAAACCACTACCTTTTTTTTCTTTCTTTTGAGACAGTCTCACTCTGTCACCCAGACTGGAGTGCAATGGTGTGATCTCGGCTCATTGCAACTTTTGCCTCCCAGGTTCAAGTGATTCTCATGTCTCAGCCCCCCAAGTAGCTGGGATTACAGCCCTGCATCAACATGCTGGCTAAGTTCTGTATTTTTTGTAGAGACGGAGTTTTGCCATGTTGGCCAGGCTGGTCCCAAACTCCTGACCTCAAGTGATCCTCCCACCTTGGCCTCCCAAAGTGCTAGGATTACAGGCATGAGCCACCGTGCCCGGCCCAAAACTGCTGTATTAAGACCCCGCCCTGCCCCTGCTCCAAAAGGGCTATGTTTCAAGTCTGCAATCAAGGCAGCACAGGTGGCTGGGCACAGTGGCTCATGCCTGTAATGCCAGCACTTTTGGAGGCCAGGGAGAGAGGATCACTTGAGCCCAGGAGTTCAAGACCAGCGTGGGCAACATAGTGAGACCTCGCCTCCATAAAATATAAAATAAAATATTTTGAAAAGGCACACAGGGTAGGGATTAAGAGGCAAGGGTCTGAAGTCTGCTCCTTGGAGTCAAACCCAGTCCTGCCACCCGCCGGCTGGGTGAGTCTTCAGCAGTTAACTCCCCTCTCTGTGTCTCTGTAAAGCACAACAATAAGAGAATCTACCTGGCACAGCTAAGCCTTACGTGGTAAATGACTTATATATGTTTTTGTATCATTGCAGTTCCTATTACACACTAAGAAACTACTATGACTCTTTAGCAACGAGAATTTCCAGTTCACCCCAGCAGTTGTTAAAATTACCCATGAAGTGGAATCAGAGGAAATTATTAGAAAACAAAGAGGGCTAAAGCTCAGCAGGGAAAGTGCGCATGTGTGAGCTCCTCCTGGTGGCACTGACCTGAAAGGGCGGCCCCTGGAATCTGAGGGCCAGCATTTGCCATCCTTTGAGGTCAGGCCTCAGCTAGTCTATCCTGGGCCGCCACAGGGTCAGGGGTCTATCACTGCTCTCTACAGCAGTCCCTCATCCTGAAGTCCAGCCCTTCACACCCCATGCCCAGTGCCTGGGACACTACGTGACACACAGTCAGGCCCCAGATATGACATTGGGAAGATGAAGAAGTTCTGGAGGTGGATGGATGGTGGTGATGGATACACAATGGTGTGAAGGCACTTAATGCTACTGAATGGTACAGCTTAAAATGGTAAAGATGGGCCTGGTGTAGTGGCTCATGCCTATAATCCCAGCACTTTGGGAGGCAGGCGGACTACCTAAGGTCAGGAGTTCGAGACCTGCCTGGCCAACATGGTGAAACCCCATCTAATAAAAACACAAAAATTAGCTGGGCATGGTGGCAGGTGCCTCTAATCCCAGCTACCAGGGAGGCTGAGGTGGGAGAATCACTTGAACCCAGCAGGTGGAGGTTTAAGTGAGCTGAGATCATGCCATTGCACTCTAACCTGGGCGACAAGAGCAAAACTCCATCTCAAAAAATAAAAAAATAAAAATAAAATGGTTAAAATGGTAAATTTCACGATGTATATTTTCCCACAACGAAAATAAATAAATAAATGGATGAAATCTAGTCTCATCTTTACCTGCTCTCTCATTAATTCTCCTCCAACCCCCCTGACCTCTCCTAGGCTGTCTGTCAGATCCTGTTCTCTAAACAGAGATAGGGCCCCAGATTCCCTCCTGGGTCCCCTCCAATCTCTATGTTCCTTTTCTGGCTGGTCTGACCAGACCCTTGGCTTTGATTCCAGCTGTACCCTGCGCACTGTCCGCAGCCATGGACCCCCAGCCCAGGTGGCCCCGAGCCCCAGTGGGGGCCCTAACAGGGGCAATGTGATCAGAACACAGCTCCCTCCTCCCTGACCTGCTGCTCCCTCCAGTCTCCCCTTCTCCATTAACAGCCGTTCACTCAGATGCTCGGGTCTAACATCTAGGTGGGCCCTGTGATTTTTATCTTCTCTCGGCCCCAACTTCCAACCCATCAGCACATCCCCCAGCTCTTCCTCCAAAGCACACCCTAAGCAGCCCAAGCGGTCCTCTTCCCTGCTCCCCACTGCCATCCCCTCACACAGCCACCCTGGCTTCCCACCCAGACTGCCGCAGTTACGCCTACCCCAGCCCTGCCAACCATTCCTTCTCCTCACAGAAGCCAGAGCGACGGTCCTAAACAAAACTCAGCTCAGTACACCCTGCTCCAAATCCTCCCAACCTAGCACTCCTACCCAGCCACCTGGCTCCTGCCCACCTACCTCTGCCTCGTGCTGTACAGGGGCCCCACACCCTCACTCATAGCCGCCAGCCCTCTTCCTGTTCCTTGTCCCACCTCGGCACCTCTGCCCCTGGCTGTCCCTCTGCCTGGAAGCTCTCCTCCTGGACTTCATGAAGCCATATTCCCAGCTCAACCTCCACGTCACTCCTTCTGAAAGGCCTTCCTATCCCCAGCCCCTCCAGTGGCCCTGGCCACTTTCTCCTACCCCTTGAGGTCCTTGGCCAGAAGCACCACTGCTTCACCTGCACTCCACCCCTGGAGAGGCCCCACGGGCAGGGCTTTGACCAGCTCTGCTTACTGCCTGCTCCCAGCTCCTAGGACAGGCCTGGCTCAGGGGCGCTGTGCAGCAGGGAGGGGTGAGCGATCAAACCATGGAAATTCGTGGTCTCATAAAGGGAGCCCATCATTTGGAAAGGCGCCAACAGGCAGAGTGGCAGAGGCAGGTGAAATCCATGGGGGAGGGGACAGAGTGACAGAACCACTACGGCTTGTTGGGGGCAGGGGGCGGCCTAATGGAATGGTGACCGTGGCCATTACTCCCCTCGACTCAGGGCCTGCAACAGGGACATGGCCCACGTGTGTGCAGGAAGCCTGACCTTCAGAGACGCAGCCCAACCCTCTGCCAGCACCCCTCGCCTGCACTGCACATGGTGTGCAACAGTCCTGCAACTCACCCTAAAGGAGGTGGGGAAGCAATTTGAAAGTCACAAAAATATATTAAGACAGCAGCTGTCTTCACCCTAGGCAGTGGCCTCCCTTCCCAGTGCCCCTTGCCCACCACCCACCATAGCCTTTCAGAGACAAAGACGCCCAGGGCAGGAAAACGGATGCGCCTTGGCCGCAGCCCACGGTCTGGAGAGGTCCCTCCAGCCTGGGAGTGGAGGGCGGCCAACAGTCTCAACAGGCTCGACGCCACCGCCGACGAGGGGGCCGCTGGGAGGCCGGAGGTACAGGAGGGTCAGGCAGGATGCAGCGGACAGTCGGGCCTTGCCACGGGGACAGAAAACAGAAGAGAAATGAACAGAATGAAGACAGGGAGAGAGAGAAGTCACAGCAGTTGGGGGAGGTGCAGAGTGAGGGAGGTCGAGGGGGAGTGGGGGAAGGGAGGCCCTCCAGGTGACACCCACTCAGTTTCGGGGGACAGGGAGGCTGACGAGCTGGGGTCTGAGGCAGCAGACCCTCCTGGCTGGGGAAGGGGAATGTTGGAGAGGAAGAGGGCCCCTGGCACTTGGGAGAGGTAGAAAAGTGGGTTCTGCCAAGGCCACAGCCAGAGAGAAAGCACAGAGGACATGAGAGAAGGGGAGTACTGGAGCGGGCCAGGCCAGCCGCGACGACCATCCCAAGCCGGGAGAAATGGAGGAATCCCCTAAACGCTCGGGTCCAGCTCCAGAGCCCGAGGGAGACAAGCCGTGTCATCCAGGAGCTGGCGGGGAGGCGTGATGAAACCAGGAGCCTGGAGCGGGCCGGGGGCAGATGCCCGCAGGCTCTGCTGCCTGCACCCCGCCCACACGTGGGCTAGAAAGTCCTGCGGCCCAGTCTTTTGAACACGCTCACAGTGCCTGCGTGGTCCATCTGGGCACCAAGGCCCTCGCTGGAGCTGCTCCCCCGGGGCCCCACCAGAGTCCTCTTAATGGTGACCTTGACCTCGGCTGAGGACTTACTCTTGGTGCTGGTGACCTGGCTGTCCTGGGCCTCGGGCACAAGGGCAGCTGCGCCCAGTCTCTGGATGATGTTGACTTTAGACAAGGACTCCGGCTTCTTCTCAAGCCCAGACCGTGAGGAAAGTGCCAGGCGCCGCAGTGTTGGGGCAGTGACTATTGTCGCTGAGCTTGTGGCCTTGGCTTTGATAGTCAGTGCTGGCTGGGGACTGGCTTTGGCTGGGCCCCGTCCTAACTTCTTCAGGACCCCGGCATACTGCAAGACAGAGCTGCTGCTGTCATTGTCGCTGTCCCAAGCCAGTTCCTCATCCGTCTCTGGGGTGGCCCCCAGGCGGCTAAAGACTCCTGTGGGCTGTGAAGGTCAGAGACAAGATGAACGAGTCACTGAGTCACTCAACACACATTCATGGAGAGCTGCTTCCTCTATGCCTGGCCTCCTGGGACTCACAGCTGGGAGAAACACCCATCAGTGATACCCCAGATAGTGGCAAGAGCCATGATGGGAGGACTCCAGGGGCCTGGAGGAGCCCAAAGGAAGTATCTGACCTTCCTGGAAGTTCAGGGAGGGCTTCCTGAGAGAGGGGACATCTGAGCTGGAAGTGGGTCTAATAAAGAGGGAAGAGGACGGGTGTGCCATGCAAAGGCAAAGTCATTTGCAAGGTCAATAGGTGGGGATGAGTGGAGTGGAGAGATTAATCTGGTCATTCACTCCAGGAATACTTTGAGTCTCAAATCTATACTGTACCTGGTCCTAGGCCAGCAGTGCTACAGAAACTGATGACCAAGACAGCCTCCACTCTGCCCTCATGGGGCTCAGTCCAGTGGGGGAGACAGGCTTGGCATCAGAAATGACACAAATAATTCTGCAAGAATGACAGTAACACATTCTATGATGGGAGAATGGAGAGCTGGAGGGCAGGAGACACGGGCGCCTCATCATCAGTCCAGAGGAACTTTCCCTGAGGCACCAACTTTGATGCCAGGCCCTCTAAGATGAATTAGCAAAGAAAAGAGCATGCGCTACACCCTGAAGGCAAGATGCATAATCCTGCATATGGAGCACTCCCTATGTGCCCAGCTCTTCACAGGCCTGGATCTTCCACATGATCCCGAGTGTTCCCACTTTCCTTGTGGTGAGATGCTAGGAAGTGAGCAAGCCTGAGTGGCTGCACCCTGGGGAGCAGGACCCTGGCAGGCAGGAAACACAGCTGGGGCGATCTGCAATAGTTCACCAACAGGCCCGCATACTCCAGCACCATGCAGGGATGACCTCAACCCTAAGCTGTCCTTGGAGGTGGGTCTATACAGATGAGGAGGATGAAGTACAAAGGGCTTAAGTGAAATGGCCAGGCCCCTGTGGGCTTCAGGGTGTCCTCTGAACCACACACCATGCCCGGGGCCTGTGGGACTGCAGGCCGTGGCAGGAAGCGCGTACTGCATCAGGAGCACAGTGAAAAGTGTCTACAAGGCTTCTGCTGGGGGGACGGCCCTGTCCTGTGGGCTGCACACACTACTGCTGTGGGGACAGGGGGCTGGGGGTCCATGGCAGCTGTGCGAGACCATTCAGGAGGCTATCGTCCTATCCGGACAGGGAGAGGTGGCAGAGGAGGGAGAAACAGTAGTCATCAGACCCACTGACAGATGCAAAGGGGAGGGTGGGCAGCCCTGAGATGGGGGCCCAGGAGAGTACTTACTTTGGGGGAAGATGCTAAGACCAGTTAGGGACATGGTGGGTGGGAGGCAATCAGGAGTCTCTGGACCCCCAGGGCTAGAAATTGGGAGATAAGCCAGGGCAGAAGACAGGGATAATCCGCAGTGTGAAGCCGGGAACTGAGGCTGGAAAGGCGGCCAAGTGACAGGCAAGATACATAAGGGTCAGGAGCATCACTCAGAGAGGACAAGAGCTCGCATGCCCAGGACCGTTCCCCATCCCCACTCACTTTACTCCCTGTCGTGGTGTCTGCCTTGGTCTCAGCGCCGAGGCGGTCAAACACAGACGTCCTGTGGAGACCTGGGAGGGAAGTGAGGCCATCAGGGAGAGGCCCCGGTGGGCCAGCCCTAGGCTGAGTATCAAACAGACACCAAGGCAGCCCAGACACCAGTAGCTATGGGATAGGCAGGGCCAGACTGTGCTGAGTCGGGTGTTTTGTCTACACTGTTGGCTCACACTGAACTTAACCCACCCATATCTGGCTAAAGTTAATTGTAGGAAAGACCAGCTGCAACTGGCAGATTCCCTGCACCTCAGCACTAGCTCATGCACTGTGTGCATGGGAAGGGTTCTCAGTCCCTGCACATTCCTTCCATTTCTTGGGGTCAGGGACCTCTGAGAGAATCTGATGAGTGGCAATGCATCCTCCCCTAAATAAATTATAACTTAATAGCCATCAATAGAATGTTTACTAAATTATGGTATATAAATACTCTGGAAATAATAAATGACCATTAAAAAAAGAATGAAGAAGATCTACCCGCACTAATATGAGAAGATCTCAATAAAAAAGTTATAGAACATGGGCAGGTCATGGCGGGACACGCCTGTAATCCCTTTGGGAGGCCAAGGCAGGAGGATCACCTGAGCCCAGGAGTTTGAGAACAATCTGGGTAATGTAGTGAGACCTTGTCTCTAGATATATATGTATTCTGAGTCTCAAAGATATATATATATATATACACGAATATATGAACAAAAAAGTTGTAGAAGAGCAGTGGTGGCTCATGTCTGTAATCCCAATACTGTGGGAGGCAATGGTGGGCAGATTGTGTGAGCCTAAGAGTTAGAGATGAGAATTTAAAAATTAGCTGGGCATGGTGGCCAACACCTGTAGTCCCTGCTAATGGGCAGGTAAGGTGGGAACCCAGGAGTTCAAGGCTGCGATGAGCTGTGTTCATACCACAGCACTCCAGCCTAGGCAACAGAGCAAGACTCTGTCTCAAAAAAAAAAAAAAAAAAAAGTTAGGTCCTGGCACAGTGGCCTATATATGTGTACACATATGTACATAGATACTGGTCTGGAAAGGTTAACAAGAGGCAAGGACATGGGAGTGAGGGAAAAGTTTTGTTTTGTTTTGTTTTGAGATGGAGTCTCACTCTGTCACCAGGCTGGAGTGCAGTGGCACAATACTGGCTCACTGTCACCTCTGCCCGCCAGGTTTAAGCAATTCTCGTGTCTCAGCCTCCCAAGTAGCTGGCACTACAAGCGTGCCCCACCACACACAGCTAATTTTTTTGTTTTTTTGTTGTTGTTGTTGTTGTTTGTATTTTTTAGTAGAGACAGGGTTTCACCATGTTGGCCAGGATGGTTTTGATCTCTTGACCTCGTGATCTGCCCGCCTCAGCCTCCCAAAGTGCTGGGATTACAAGTGTGAGCCACTGCGCCTAGCAAGAGTTTGTTTTTACTGAATATGTTTCTGAAAGTGCTGGAGCAACAAGCATAGGCCACCATCCCCAGCCTTTTTTTTTTTTTAATAGAGACAGGAGCTCACCATGTTGCATGCTTGAACTCCTAGGCTCAAGTGATCTTCCTGCCTCAATCTCCCAAAGTTCTGGGATTACAGGCATACATCACCATGCCCAGCCAAGAGATCATCTCTGTACTTCCAGTTACAAGGCCTAGCTTTGGACTATATCTCCGTTCGTCTTCTGGCTCACAATAATGGTGCCATTTTGGGGTATTTGCCCTTGGCCAAGCATGGTCACTCATTTTACAGCAGGCCATTGCTCTATCTTTGCTCCTGCCCCTTGGGGAAGAGGTGTCAAGGAGCCCAGCTACACTAACTGCAGGATCAGAGGGCAGAGGTATTGCGTCTCCCTCCTCTGTGGCCACCGTCGCCGTCTCCTTGGCCTAAGGCTCCTGCACCCCCCATTAGAGTCTACTTCTCTGCCACCATCTGTAGGATATGACGGGCCCCGTGTGATGCAGCAGGAAGGACACGGTCTCTGCAGGGAAGCGCAGCCTGATGGACCCGTACCTTTTGCTGCCTGCTGCTGCTCCAGGATCTTGCGGGTGCGGGGTGTGGTGCCTTTGGGCATGTTGATGACATACTTCCCCTCCATCTCAGCAGTGACCCGGCGCCGTTTGGCAGGAACAGCCAGGCTCTCCTCCTCCCGGCGGACCAGGGCTGCTAGGGAAACAAAGCAGGGGTATCAGCACCATCTGAGACAGAATGTTCTCCCAGGATGGAGGCCAGATACCAGGTATCTTTTATAACCACACGTTCACATGACTGGAATCCCCAACCACCCACATCACCACTGACTGAACCACCAAGAAACTCAGGTCTGTGCAACATGAGGTCACAGAAGATGCCCAGAATTCCCAGGCTGTGACAGGCCTCCCAGGCTTCCTGTGGCTCTGTCCCTGTTCCGAGCAGGCTCATGGCCCAGCTCAGCCCACATCCCCTCAGATGGAGAACCTGCTGGATGGTGGAAAGTTTCTAGAGCTCCAAGCAGGCAGTGCTTTTACGGCTACACTCACTTTTCAACAAGCACTTGAGCTGTGTACACTTATGAGTTGTGGACTGTGCATAAGTTACACCTTAATTTAAAAAATGAATCCCCTCAAATGTGTTAAGGGTTAAAAGAGCCAGTTGCTCCCAGGCTCACCATCTTTATTTCATTTTTTTTTTTTTTTTTTTAAAGACGGGGTTTCACCATGTTGGTCAGGCTGGTCTTGAACTCCCGACCTCAGGTGATCCGCCCGCCTTGGCCTCCAAATTGCTTGGATTACAGGCGTGAGCCACCACGCCCGGCTACCATCTTGACAATACTTTATAAACTGATTTTAACTTTTTTTTTTTTTTGAGATGGAGTTTTCGTTCTTGTTGCCCAGTCTGAAGTACAATGGCACGATCTCAGCTCGCTACAACCCTACAACCTCTGCCTCCCGGGTTCAAGCGATTTTCCTGCCTCAGCCTTCCAAGTAGCTGGGATTACAGGCATGCACCACCACGCCTAGCTAATTTTTGTATTTTTGGTAGAGACAGGGTTTCACCATGTTGGTCAGGCTGGTCTTGAACTGACCTCAGGTGATTCGCCCGCCTCGGCCTCCCAAAGTGCTGGGATTACAGGTGTGAGCCATCGCACCTGGCCTACTTTTTTTTTTTTTTTCTAATGCAGAGACAGGGTTTTGTCATCTTGTCCAGGTTGGTCTTGAACCCCTGGGCTCAAGCGATGTTCTGGCCTTAGCCTCCCAAAGTGCTGGGATTACAGGCGTGAGCCACCATGCCCAGCCTTTTTTGCTCATGGCACGCAAATCAAAGGCCAGAAGAGGGTGAGGCACTTCCAAACCTGCAGGACAAAAGGGGAGACTTTGTGATGGAGGTGGATGGGGCGTGATGGGAGTGGGTGTCAGAAACATAAAGTGCCCTGGGCCTCAGTTTCCACATTTGCCTTATGACACCATGAAGTCATCGCTGTGGGGATGGGTCCAGCAAAGGCATAAGAGTATGGTGGATGGGAAGGCTTGGGAGCCAGGGACTGCAGGCCCACCCCAGTTCTCAAGCTGAGACCTGGAGGAGCACAGAGGCCAACATGGAGCAGTCTGGGGAGGAAGAGTGCTCAGGCCAAGGGGTCACCAGGGGCAAAGGCCCCATAATGGTAAGGAGGCTAGAGGGGAGCAAGTGAGCATGCAAAGTGGGGAGATGCAAGAGATGAATCCACACGATGCAGGGCCCTACAGACCACGTGGGGAAGATGCCCTTTATTCCTGGAATAACGGGAAACCCTGGAGAGTTCCAGCCCAGGGGGTTATATGATCAGACTGTAGGGCTTCAAGGATCCCTTGGCTGCTGAGCAGAGGCCAAGAGGTTCTTTATCTTTGACCCTAGGCATTAAGCACAGAGCTGGGCACAAGTTGGGGGCTCGGTGACCACCTGTTCACAAAGCCTGAGCTCCTGTGTGAGAAGGCAGTGCACACATGCCTCAGCACACCAACTCAGGTGTTTCTGTTCATCCTGCCGGTGGAGTATCACCACCCCACATGCTGCAGACATAGAAAGTGGGGCCCGCAGTCTTATGGCAACTTGACCAAATTTATAGAGCTGATTCAGGTCCAAATGCTTTATATACCTTGCGGCCTTCAAAGTACTTTACAGTATTGGGGGCATGACCCCCAACACCTCCGACTAACCCACATTCCCCTCCTGCTCCTCCCACCACCTGCCCATGTGCCCTCACCAGTGGCCTTGACACTCTTTGCTGCCATTTTGTTGGACACAGTGACCGAGATCTTGGAGGTGCTACTGTCTGGGCGCCTGGGAGGCGTGTTGGGTGGGGAGTCACGGTTTAGGCTGTTGGTGATCATTCGAGAGGCAGCTGTGGGAAGAAAAGGGGAGAGTCCCGTCAGGTGGGATCCTGGGAGACAGGCCTCAATCCAGCAGTCCCAGGATGGAGAAGGTGAGCCTTGGGACTGAATGAGATGGTCAGCTGGTGTCACCCTGGGGCTGCATAGTCCTCGTGGTGGGGATGCTTGGGGACAGGGTGGGCTGCATCTCCCCAGGAACTAGCCCATCCCTCCCTACCCTAGGAGCCTTTCCTGAGGCTCTAGACCACACTAGTTCCAATCACACCTCACCCATCAGTCACCCAGCCTCATGCTGAGTTCACCCCTCCTCTCCCTGAGTTGCTTCAGCCATGCTTATCTCCAGGATCTTCCTTACCCAGCAAGTAGATACCTCCTCAGGGTCCTTGCTGTTCCTTCTGCCTGACATGCGGTTCCCCAGGTATAGCGGGATTGCTGCGTCTCATCATTCAAGCCTCCTCTCTGATGGCAACTCCTCAGAGAAAACTTCCCTGACCACCCCATCAAAAACAGCACCTCCTTACCCACTTATCCACTTTCATTTTCTTCATGGCCCTTACAGCTATTTGCCATTAAATTGTATTTGTTGACCAGCGAATTCTTGCACAAGAATGCAAGCTCCAGGAGGAGGCCGTGTGTCTGTATCTTACTGCTGCATCCCAGTGCCCAAAGTAGCTTCTGAGGACAGACACGTGGGTGCACACCTGTAATCCCTGTACTTTGGGAGGCCAAGGCAGGTGGATCACTTGAGGCCAGTTCAAGACCAGCCTGGGCAACATGCCAAAACCCCATCTCCACCAAAAATACAAAAAGTTAGCCAGGCATGGTGGCACATGTCTGTAGTCCCAGCTACTCAGGGGGCTGAGGCAGGAGGATCACTTGAACCCAGGAGGTCAAGGCTGAGTGAGCTATGATCGCACTGCTGCATTCTAGCCTGGGCAAGAGTGAAACTCAGTCTTGGGAAAAAAAGAAAACTACATTAAACCATCAGTGAAGCCCATTTAACAAAATGTGACCTCCAAGTACCTACCACCCAGGTCAGGTATCAGGGCATTATTGGTGCCCAGAAGTCCCAGGACAGATCCCTCCCTATCAGACCTTCTCCCTCTCTGCAGGAAGAAATTCTTGGTCTTCAGGCCTGCTCTCTCTCCTCTGTTAATGATTTGGGATATACCCTAGTGCTTCTTCAGACATTTCTCAGGTTGGATGGGGTGGCTTTATGTCCAGTGGCTGCAAACTCTCTGGCTATGCAGAATCTGTCCTGTGAAAACCTCCATTCACAACACTCTTTACCTAGCTGAGTGCAACACGATCAGGATTTTCTGCTGTAAAAGGCAAGCTGTGAAGAGGGCCCTGCCTCTCATGGTGTACCCAGAGGGAAGTGTGCTGCTGAAAAGATGTCAGGAATGTGATGCTTTATCGTCATGACAGGCAAGCACCATTTAGGTGGAGGTTAAGCAGCCAACTCTGTCTTTACTCAGTTGCATATGAGTTGCAGTCAGGGTATCAGAGAACAAAAACCTGTTCTCTTTCTCACTCCTGACAGAACACATTTGACAATATGACGTGTGTAAAAGTGATCATCTCAGGAATGCTGTTTTTGGGGCATTCTTCCCACCCCTTTCCTTCTTTGCCTATTTCCCCTTCTGTTTCTCTCTCTCTCTCTCTCTCTTTTTTTTTTTCCTAAGAGACAGGGTCTCGCTCTGTTTCCCAGGATGATGGAGTGCAGTGCTGCCATCATAACTCACTATGGCCTCAAAGTCCTGGGCTCCAGTAATCCTCCCACCTCAGCCTCCCAAGTAGCTGGGACTACAGGCACATGCCACCACACACAGCTAATTTAATAATTTGTGTAGAGACAGGATCTCACGATGTTGCCAAGGCTGGTCTCAAGTGATTCTCCCATGTGAGCCTCCCAAAGTGCTTGGATTAAAGGCATAGGCCACCATACCCAGCGGAAATTTTCATTTATAAAGATTTGAGCGCGGTGGCTCATGCCTGTAATCCCAGCACTTTGGGAGGCTGAGGCAGGCGGATCACCTGAGGTCAGGAGTTCAAGACCAGCCTGGCCAACAAGGTGAAACCCCGTCTCTAAAAAAAAAAAAAAGATTTGAAAGACTGGTAAAACTAATGTATGCTATTAGCAATCAGGGTAGTGGGTATCCTGGAGACGATGTGGTGGCTGGGAGAGGGCACAGGGGGACTCTGGCAGGCTGGTCATGTTTCCGTGGCTGGATTTGGGTACTGGCTACATAGGTATCACATCTATGAAAGCCACCCAATATACTGGCATGATTGAACCCTTTTCTGAATGTATGTAATGGTGGAGTGTTACAGAAATGAACCCTAATTTTCTCAGCCTCTCTGCATCCATGCCTTTGGGTAGGCCCTGCCCACACTGACTCTGGATTTAGCCATGTAACCTGCTTTGGCCAACAGGACAAGAACAAATGTTGTGCAAGCAGAGGCTTAAGAGGTGTTTTGCATACTGGGGCCAGCCTTCCTCTGCTGCTTTTGGGAACCCTGCAACCACCACTGTAAACAAGCCTAGGCTAGCCTGCTAGATAATTATGGACATGTAGCCAAGTCACCCTGTGGGCCCAGATAACATGAGGACAACCATCAGATATGTGAATGAGGCCATAAACCCAGCTTCAATCTAGCTGCCAGGTGACCAGTAAAATCAGCTGAGTTGGCCTACAGCAGAACTGACCAGCCAGCCCATGAAATCATGAGAAATAAACACCCATGTTTTAGCAAGGCATGGTGGCTTGTGCCTGTAATCTCAGCTATTCAGGAGCCTGAGGTGGGAGGATAACTTGAGGCCAGGACTTTGAGACTACAGTGAGCTATGACTGCATCACTACACTCCAGCCTGGGCAAAAGAATGAGACTCTCATCTCAAAAAATGAAAATATATGTCTGTGTGTGTGTGTGTGTGTGTGTATGTGTGTGTGTGTGTGTGTTTTGAGATGAAGTCTCACTCTGTTGCCAGGCTGGAGTGCAGTGGCACGATCTTGGCTCACTGCAACCTATGCCTCCCAAGTTCAAGTGATTCTCCTGCCTCAGCCTCCCATGTAGCTGGAACTACAGGTGCACACCACCATGCCCAGCTAATTTTTGTATTTTTAGTAGAGATGAGGTTTCACCATGTTGGCCAGGATGGTTTTTATCTCTTGACCTTGTGATCCGCCCACCTTGGCCTCCCAGAGTGCTGGGATTACAGGAGTGAGCCAACCACGCCCGGCCCACATGTCTGTGTTTTAAAGCACCGTTTTGGGGCAGCTTAGTTAACAGCATAGGGAAGCTAATGTGTATGGCAAAATTTAAAAGTTTACTTTTAAAAAGCAAAAATAGCCAGGTGCAGTGGCTCATGCCTGTTCTTTGGGAGGCTGAGACAGATGGATCACTTGAGGACCAGCCTGGCAAATGTGGCAAAACCCTGTCTCTACTAAAAATACAAAAATTAGCTGGGCATCATGGCGCACACCTTGTAATCCCAGCTACTTGATGACTGAGGCTCAAGAATCACTTGAACTTGGGAGGCAGAGGCTGCAGTGAGCTGACATCGTACCACTGCACTCCAACATGGGCAACACAGTGAGACTCTGTCTCAAAAAAAATTAAAAATTAAAAAAAGGCCGGGCACAGTGGCAGCTCACACCTGTAATCCCAGCACTTTGGGAGGGCGAGGCAGGTGGATCACCTGAGGTGTTCGAGACCAGCCTGGCCAACAGGGTGAAATCCGTTTCTACTAAAAATACAAAAATTAGCCAGGCATGGTGGCACACACCTGTAATCCCAGCTCCTCGGGAGGCTGAGGCAGGAGAATGGCTCAAACCTTGGAGGCAGAGGTTACAGTGGGCCGAGAGCGTGCCACTGCACTCCAGCTTGGGTGACAGAGTGAGACTCCATCTCAAAAAAAAAAAAAAAGAAAAAGAAAAAGTATAAATACAGTCAATACTCATCATTCATAGATTCCATATTTGCAAATTTGCCTCCTCATTAAAATGTCTCTGTAATCCCAAAATCAATAGAGGCAGTGCTTTCACTGTCATTCACAGACACACAGAGGGAACAACCTGAGTCACTCCAGACACATTCCCAAATGAGAACAAAGAAGGCATTCTCACCCTCTTATTTCAGGCCCCACTCTGGAAACAAGTATACTTTGCCCAGTCTACTCGATGCCATGAATGTGAACATTTTTCATATTTTTGTTGGTGATTTTGCTGTTTAAAACAGCCCGCTGGCCAGGAGCGGTGGCTCACACCTATAATCCTAGCTACTCGGGATGCTGAGCCAGGAGAATTGCTTGAACCTGGGAGGCAGAGGTGGTGGTGAGCCAACCCTGCGCCACTGCACTCCAGCCTGGGCAACAAGAGCGAAACTCTGTCTCAAATCAAGGAAAAGAGGCCTGAAGAGTTAGGACTCACCACTAGTTGTGCCACGGCGAATCTCGCCTGCCAGGGGGCTGAGGCTAGAGGGCACTGACTCAGTGGCAGCTTTGCACATGTCCTGTAAAAAAACAACAGGCACCTGGGTCACCACAGCAGAATCATGGACCTAGAGATCTAAACAACACAAGTAGGATCAGCATTTGATTGCCAGAGAGGATTGTAACACATTTCACTCCTAACCACAAGAAAGCATCAGATACCCTCAAACTGAGGGACACTCTATAAAATATTTGACCAGTACTTTACAAAACTATCACATTCATTGAAAAAAAAAAACAGGCCAGGTACAGTGGCTCATGCCTGTAATCCCAGCACTTTGGGAGCCTGAGGCGAGTGGATCACCTGAGGTCAGGAGCTTGAGACCAGCCTGGCCAACATAGTGAAACCTGGTCTCTACTAAAAATACAAAAATTAGCTGGGCGTGGTGGTGCACATGTGTAATCGCAGCTACTCGGGGGGCTCAGGCAGGAGAATCGATTGAACCCAGAAGGCAGAGGCTGCAGTGAGCTAAGATTGTGCTACTATATTCCAGCCTGGGCAACAGAGTGAGACTCCTCCATCTCAAAAACAAAAAACACTATAAAACTCATATATTATAAGAGAAAAGGAGACACGATAAGTAAATGAAATGCAATGTGGTATCCTGGATTGGGTCTTAGAACAGATTATTGGTTTTCTTTTCCTTTTTTTTGTGAGACAGGGTCTCACTGTGTTGCCCAGACTCAAGTGATCCTTGCTCCTTAGTCTCCCAAGTAGCTAGGACCACAGGTGCCATACCACCATGCCTGGCTTTTTGTATTTTTGGTAGAGATGAGGAGGCTGGTCAAACAGATTATTGGTGGAAAGAAAAACTGATGGAATCCACATACTCAAAAAGAGATGGGGAAAAAAAGGGGCCAGACATGGTGGCTCATGCCTGTAATTCCAACTACTTGGAAGGCTGAGGCAGGAGGACTGCTTAAACTCAGGAATTCGAGACTGGCCTGGGCAACAGAGTGAGACCCCATCTCTATTTTAAAAAGAAAAAAGAGCCGGGCACTGTGGCTCACGCCTGTAATCCCAGCTTTTAGGGAGGCAGAGACGGGAGGACAGCTTGAGCCCAGGAGTTCGAGACCTGCCTGGGCAATATAGCGAGACCCTGTTCTCCACAAAAAGAAAAAAACAAAAAAACAAAAAAAAAAATAAGCATTAAAGAAAAAAGAAAAAAAGAAAGTCACAGTCTGTAATTTACTTAACAGTAGTATACTAATGTTAATTTCTTAATTTTGACAAATGTATCACAGTTATGTAAGATGTTAACATCAGAGGAAACTTGGTGAAGAAAACGCAGAAGCTTTTTTTTTTTTGAGTCTTGCTTTATCACCCTGGCTGGAGTGCAGTGGCACGATCTTGGCTAACTGCAACCTCTGCCTCCTGGGTTCAAACAATTCTCCTGCCTCAGCCTCTTGAGTAGCTGGGACTACAGGTGCCCGCCACCAGGCCCAGCTAATTTTTGTATTTCTTAGTAGAGATGGGGTTTCGCCATGTTGGCCAGGATGGTCTCGATCTCTTGATCTCATGATTCACCCACCCCAGCCTCCCAAAGTACTGGGATTACAGGCTTGAGCTACCACATCTGGCCAACACAGAAGCTTTCTACACTGTTATCTGAACTTTTCTATAAATCCATAATTATTCTCCAATTTAGAAGTTTTGGCCAGGTGCAGTGGCTCACACCTGTAATTCCAGCACTTTGGGAGGCCAAGGTGGGTGGATCACTTGAGGCCAGGACTTCAAGACAAGCCTGGCCAACATGGTGAAACCCCGTCTCTACCGAAAAATACAAAAATTAGCCGGATGTAGTGCCACACATCTGTAATCTCAGCTACTCGGGAGGCTAAGCCAAGAGAATCGCTTGAACCCAAGAGGTAGAGGTTGCAGTGAGCCAAGATCACACCACCGCACCTCAGACAGAGCCAGACACCATCTCAAAAAAAAAAAAATTTTTTTTTTAATTATAGTTTGAAGAAAAAAAAGTTTTGCTCAGTGACCTTCTCCATAACAACTCAGATAATGTCCCTAGCTTGAGAAAGCCCTTACCGTGGGTTCCTGTCCTGGATGATAGAGAAATGAAGGCCTATTCCTGGGATGGTAGAAGCCATACCATTAAAAATAATGAGAACAGGCCAGGCATGGTGGCTCATGCCTGTAATCCCAGCACTTCCACTGAGGCAGGTGGATCATGAGGTCAGATCAAAACCATCCTGGCTAACACAGTAAAAACGCATCTCTACTAAAAATACAAAAAATGAGCTGAGCATGGTGGCACTTGCCTGTAGTCGCAGCTACCCAGGAGACTGAGGCAGGAGAATCACTTGAAACCAGGAGGTGGAGGCTGCAGTGAGCTGAGATCACGCCACTGCACTTGAGCTTGGGTGACAGAGCAAAACTCCATCTCAAAAAATAAATGAGAATAACCACAGCAGCCACCATTTGGTAAGCAGACTGCCTGAGAGCACAGATGCAGAACAAGTTTCCTTCCCAATCAAGTGGAGGAGGAAGTAAGTTCATGCAGATGAAGGATGGAGAGGCCAGGCGCCATAGCTCATGCCTGCAATCCCAGCACTGTGGAAGGCTGAGATGAGAGAACTGTTTGAGGAGTTTGAGACCAGCCTGGCAACAGTGAGACCCACGTCTCTACAAAAAATTTAAAACTTAGCCAAGCGTGGTGCCATGTACTTGCAGTCCCAACTGCTGGGGGGCTTAGGTGGTAGGATCGCTTGAGCCCAGGAGTTTGACGCTGCAGTAAGCTGCGATTTTACCACTGCACTCCAGCCTGGGCGACAGACTAAGACCCTGTCTCAAAAATAGATGAAAGATGGCCAGCGCGGTGGCTCATGCCTGTAATCCCAGCACTTTGGGAGGCCAAGGCAGGTGGATCACAAGGTCAGGAGTTCGAGACCAGCCTGGCCAACATGGTGAAACCCCCGTCTTAAAAAAAAAGAAAAAGAAAAAAAAAAGAAATAGATGAAAGATGGCCAGGTACAGTGGCTCATACCCGTAATTCCAGACCTTTGGGAGGCCGGGGCAGGTGGATCACCTGAGGCCAGGAGTTCAAGACCAACCTGGGCAATATGGCAAAACCCCATCTCTACTAAAATTTAAAAACATAGCCAGGAGTTGTGATGCACAGCTGTAATCTCAACCACTCAGGTGGCTGAGGTACAAGAATCTCTTGAACTTGGGAGGCAGAGGCTGCAGTGAGCCAAGATAGCACCACTGCACTCCAGGCTGGGAAACAGGGCAGGATTCTATCTCAATAAAATAAATGAAAGAGGCCAGGCGCAGTGGCACACGCCTGTAGTCCCAGCTACTCAGGAGGCTAAGGCGGGAGAATCACTTGAACCCGGGAGGCAGAGGTTGCAGTGAGTTGAGATCGTGCCCCTGCACTCTAGCCTGGGCGATGAAGCGAAACCCTGTCTCAAAAATAAAGACAAAAAATAAACAAGTAAAGGAAGGAAGGGAGAGACGGAGGGAAAGACAGAGAGAGACAGAGAGACAAGAAAAAGAAAGAAAGAAAGAGAGAGAGAAAAGGAAAGAAGGAAAGAAAGAGAGAGAAAAAGAAAGAAGGGGAGGGGGGAGGGAGGAAGGAAGGAAAGGAGGAAGGGAGGAAGTGAGGGGAGAGAAAAAGGGGGTGGGAAGGAAGGGAGGGAGGGAGGGAAAGGATGGATGGAGTCAGTGCCTGATAGGCCACAGTGCGTGCTTGATAAGTATTAGCTATTATATTAATAACTTAATGAGTACCTCATAACAGGTCTGGTGCTCAGAGCCACATACACTATCTGGTAGGTGGCCACAGCCACACTAGCATCAGGGCTGTGTGAAAAGCCCACTCTAAGAGACCCAGGAAGGTGGGTCACTATAAGTGGACAGGTCAAAACTGGATGTCCAGGTTGTGAGCCAGGTTGCCATCTGGGTCCCACATAGGAAGCTGCTGTCCCGGAGACGACAGTTACCACAAGAAAGATTAGCATTATCTTCCTTGTGATAATAATTTATTACAGAGGGACCCGAATACAGGCAGTTTCCACTGTGCTAGTGCTTTACATAGCTTAATACTCTCAACCAGGGCCGGGCACGGTAGCTCATGCCAGAAATCCCAGCACTTTGGGAGGCTGAGGCGGGAGGATGGCCTGAGCCCAGGAATTCAATATCAGCTTGGGCAACATGGTGAGACACTGTCTCAAAAAAAAAAAACCAAAAAAACACAAAAAAACACCCTTCAAGATAGGTTTGCCTCTCTCTTTTTCACAGATGGAGAAAGTAAGCTCAGAGAGGTTGGGCAATGTGCCCAGCGTCACACAGCAAATGGCTGAACCAGCCCCGGAACCTGGGTCGGCCTGCCTCTGCTGCCAGGCATCCCATTGGCTCTGCAACTGCCCCTCCACCTCCATGCCAAACCCAGAGACAGAGGGGCTGGCACAGCACCCACCTGACGGTGCACCACCTTGGCATGCTTGAGAATGGCGATGATGTCGCCCACCACGGTCACGCCCAGTTCATTCATGATCTCCTTATTGAGATCCAGCAGCATGCTCTTCTGAATCCTGCAGGGGAAGGTCAGTGGTGAGGCCCCAGGTGGGCCGGAGTGGGTAGGCCAGCCAGCTCCCCACCACCCCTCCCCAAGGTCAGCCCCTCACCTATTATCCACAAACATCACAGCATAATTGACAGCAGGTCCTGGAGGAATGCCGGCTTCCTTAAAGAACTGGATCCACTCGGAAGTGGCTGTGGGGTTGGACAGGGCTCATTATTCACACTGTCCTCTCCAGAGAACAGCATTAACAAAAGCACAGTCACAGTGGCTCCCACAAACTAAATGTGCATCACATGCCAGGCCCTGCGCAGAGGGCTTCACACACACGATGAGACGGAACCTTCCTGACCCTGTGAGGTAAGCAATATTAAGACTTCCCTGAGTTGCCAACGAGGAAATGGAGGCAGGGAAAGGCTGGACACCCCACCCAAAGCCACAGTGCTAACAAGGGACAGAGCTCCCAAACCCTTACCCCAGCCCTTCTCCTTACAGCTGTGCTCCACCCCAGTGCTGGCTCTCTGCATCACTACACATGCTTGGCCCATGACTGTTTTAGGGTAACTAAGAGTCTGGGTTCTCTGCCCTAATCCTCATCAGCCAGCCTAGGCCCAGAGGATGACAGGATCCACAGGTGACAGAGCCAGCCCATAAGCCTCGCCAAGCCCCCTACCCACCACAGTAGCAAACCTCCCTCAGAGATAGGCATGGAAGTTAATAATACGGGCTTCGGAGTTGGTTTCGAATCCTAACTCTGCAATTTCCCGATGGAGGGACTTTGGGTAAGTTAACTCTTGGTGCCTTGGTTTCCTCATCTGTAAACCCAGGAAAACAGATTTGACAAGTGTTTACCCAGCCTTTGGCAAAGGATAGGTCCTGTCCTGCGCAGTGGGGGTATCACGAGGCACAAGATGAAGTCCCTGGACTTGTGGAGCTGAGATTTTAGTGATAACAGCACCAATGTCCTTGGGTCACTGTGCAGACTCCATGAGAAACTCCATATAAAAGGCTTTAAATGATGCCTGACCCAGAGGACATCCTCAAACCACGTCAGCTATTATTCTTATCATTACTATGATTCCCATCACCACTAAACAGAGCCACGGCCAAGACCAGGCAGACCCTACCTATGAAACTTTATTCTTTCTAAATTTTCTTGGCTTCTTGGTGGGTGTGACCCTCACACTGACACTACCCTGCCAGGCCAGATAGTAGCTAAGATCACTGATTCCAAGTAAGATTTTTTTTTTTCACATTTTGACATCTCTGAAACTAGGATCTACTTCATGATTGACAGTGTGCCATGGTTTAATTAGCAAACTGTTTGTCTTTCTCAGTACATCTAACAATCCATGCTATTTTAGATTAGAAGAAATTTGTTATTACCTCACCCATTTTGGTTTTAAGAAAATAGAGACTCAGAGCAGGAAAGCAGACACCCTGCGGATCAGATGTTACATGGTGGCAGTGCAGGGCTCCGGTGAAGGCCCACCCAGCCACAGGCCGGTTACCCAGGGTACGGACTGGCTATTGGGGACTGTGGCTGGAAAGGAGCTCATGTCCTTAGGATTTCCTCCACCAGGCCAGAGGAAAGGAAAATACCATTTTCCTGAAAGATATAGTCTACTTCAGAAATGTTAAGCTGTGCAATGATGTGAGTCTTGGAATCAGTGAGATTGGTGTGTTGCACACACCAGGAGACATGTACAAGAATATTCATAGCGGTATGTCTGTAACAGCTCCAACCATTAACAATGCAACATCCAGTGACAGCAGCATTGATAAACATATGGTGGTCACTCACAGGTGAAATACTATACAGCAGTGAAAAGGAAGGCAACATAGATGGCCATTAGACATTATGTTGAGCAAAAGAAGCCAGATACAAAAGAACACAAGCCATGATTTCATTCATGTAAATTCAAAACCAAAGTCTATAGAATAAGAATGTCCCATTGGTAATACAACTATAAAGAAAGGCAAAGAAGCCCAGGTGCAGAGGCTCACACCTATAATCCCAGCACTTTGGGAGGCCAAGGTGGGCAGATCACCTGAGGTCAGGAGTTCAAGAACAGCCTGACTAACATGGAGAAACCCTATCTCTATTAAAATACAAAATTAGCCAGATATGATGGTGCGTGCCTATAATCCCAGCTACTCAGGAGGCTGAGGCAGGAGAATCGCTTGAACCCAGGAGGTGGAGGTAGTGGTGAGCCGAGATCATGCCATTGCACTCCAGCCTGGGCAACAAAAGCAAAACTCTATCTCAAAAAAAAAAAAAAAAGGCAAGAAAAGATGTTCACAAAATGTAAGAGAGTGGTTTATTCCATATGAAGGAAAAAGGGTAATGAGATTGGGGTAGGACTCTCAGGGGACTGATAATATTCTCTTTCTTGACCTGGATAGGTAAAAGGGTTTGGTTTTTAAAATCTTTTTATGGAACTATAGTGTACATGCAAAAAAGTGTACAAGTCAATAGATCTCCCTAAACCAGACACATCTATGTAACCAGAACCCAAATCAAGAAATGAGATATTTCCAACACCTCAGAACCCCCTTGCATTCCCTTTGGAGTATCTACTCACTCCTTCCCAGAGGCAGCCACCACCTTCTAACAAAATAGATTGATTTTGCTTGCTTCTATGCTTTACATAAATGGAATTATAAAGAACACAGGTGGCCAGGCACAGTGGCTCATGCCTGTAATCCCAGCACTTTGGGAGGCCAAGGCAGGTGGATCACAAGGTCAAGAGATTAAGACCATCCTGGCCAACATGGTGAAACCCCATCTCTACTAAAAACACAAAAATTAGCTGGGCGTAGTGGTGCACACCTGTAGTCCCAGCTACTTGGGAAGCTGAGGCAGGAGAATCACTTGAACCTGGGAGGCAGACACTGCAGCAAGCTGAGATCGCACCACTGCACTCCAGTCTGGCAAGAGGGCGAGACTCTGTCTCAAAAAAAAAAAAGAATACAGGCCAGACGCAGTGGTTCATGTGTATAATCCCAGTACTTTAGGAGGCTGAGGCAGAAGAATGACTTGAGCACAGGAGTTCAAGACCAGCCTGGGCAACAGGGCAAAACCTCATCTCTTAAAAAAAAATACAAAAATTAGCCAAGCATGATGAGGCATGCCTATAGTCCTACCTACAGGCTGGGAGGATCACCTGAGCCTGGGAGGCGGAGACTGCAGTGAGCCGAGATTGCACCACTGCAGTCCAGCAGCCTAGGTAACAGAGTGTGACTCTGTCACAAAAAAAAAAAAAAAAAAAAAAAAAAGATGTACTCAGACTTTGCTTTTTAATTACTCTTAAAACTATACATTTTATGGGCTGGATGTGGTGGCTCATGCCTGCAATCCTAGCACTTTGGGAGGCTGATGGGGGCAGATCACTCAAGGTCAGGAGTTTGAGACCAGCCTGGCTAACATGGCAAAACCCTGTCTCTACTAGAAATACAAAAATTAGCCAGGTGTGGTCGCGCATGCCTGTAATCCCAGCTATTCAGGAGGCTGAGGCAGGAGAATCACTTGAGCCCAGGAGGCAGAGGTTGCAGTGAGCCAAGATCACTCCATTGCACTCCAGCCTGGGCAACAAGAACAAAACTCTGTCTCAAAAAAAAATAAAAAATAAAAAAATATATATACTTTTCTGTATTACAATAAATGTCAAAAATTTTCAAAGCCATCAACTAATCTCTGTGCCTTAGCAACCCCCAAATACAGAGCTTAAGGCTCGTGATTCAACAGCTAAGGTTTGTTTAGAACTATGCCCAAGCTTTTATATGCTATAATTTCCTTAATACTAGGATGTGGAAATATCATTTCCATTTCACAGGTGAGAAAACCAAGGCTCTGTGAGACCATGCGGGAGACCTGCTGGACTTCATAACCCACGCTCTTCATAGCTAAATTGCACAGGAGACAGATTCAGCAAGGAAGCAGGCAGGCTCAAGCAGTCCCAGCCCCACCCCGCCACTGTCCTCAGAGTACAGCTGTTCCTGCCAGTGACCCAGCCCTCCCTCCCCCACCCCATCGTCTCCCACCAAGGCCATACCTCAAAAAGGGCAGTGGGGAGAGGGGGCCCTGGAGAGAAGGCCACAGACTCACCCATAGTCACGGAGACCATCGTCTCCCTGGCCCTGACACTGCTCCCTGGAGCCTGAAAGAGAAGAGAGGAGAGGGCCCATGAGTCGCCGCCGGCTGGGAGTGTTTGCCCCTCTCCTGTGCCTGTCTGTCTGCATGCCAGGGGAACGTTCCTGGGCTAGGGGCTCACCGCCCAGGAATAGCCTGGAGCAGCTGGCAGGAAGTCAGCCTGGGACAGAGCTGCCACCACCACCATCACTTGTGCCTGAGACAAGGCCCAGAGACAGCAAATGTCTACAGCTCCATTCTCACACACCCCAAAAGGTTAACTGGAAAAGGAGTGGGACAGAAATAAAGACACTCCTGCCCAATACTTTAACAATAAATACCAGTCAAGCATGCTGGCTCATGCCTGTAATCGCAGCACTCTGGGAGGCCAAGGTGGGAGGGCTTGAGGCCAGGAGTTCGAGACCAGCCTGGGCAACACAGCAATACCCCATTTCTATTTAAAATAAAAAAGTTTACAAAACACAACACAATAAATACCCATTCATTCAATATATGCATCCATTCAAAAACTATTTACTGAGAACCAGCTAGGTCTGGTGGCTCATGCCTATAGTCCCAGCTACTCTGGGGGCTAAGGTGGAAGAATCCCTTGAGCCCAGGGGTTCAAGACCAGCTTGGACAATATAGCAAGACTCTGTCTCAAAAAGGCTGGTCCTAGGGTAATGAATTATCTCAATTGACTGTTCATAGTACATTACAGATGGAACTTCTTATTTTATTCTTCCCCACTTTCTCACTACTGCACTTGACTAGTCTTCAAACAAACCAACCAACCCAAAACCCTATTCACTGAGAATCTATGTGTAAGGCACTTAGGGGTACCAAGGTGAACAAAGCCACAGAACTTAGCAGCTAGCTGGGACAAGAGACAGAGGATATAAGAGAGTAAACAAGCAAAAGTTAATATAATAGGTTAGGAAGCCTTTAGCATCATGGAGAAGATGTGGAGGACCTGGGAAGGGAGAGTTTGTAATTTTCAATAGAGTCATCAGGGCAGACCTAAAGCGAATTTAGAGACCTGAAGGAAGGGAAGCAATGAGCCGTGGGGTTTTACAGAGGAAGAGTGTTCCAGGAGAAGGTATAGTGAGTCCAGTGCCTAGAGCCAGTGGCTCATCTGGCACACTGAGGGGAAAGCAAGGAGCCAGTGTGGCTGCAGTGGAGCGAGCAGGGAGGACACTGGGAGGAGACAGGCCACAGTGGTGGCAACCTGATCATGAGGTGCCCCAGAGAAGACATGGAAAACCAATTTTCCCTTACATTAGCAGATGGTAGAAAAGTGGTGTTAAAAACATATTAGCACCCATGGAGACTGTCTCCATTAAAAGCAGTGCTGAATGGGAACTAAAGGAAATAACTTTTTCATGTGCTGATTCAATGCTATCTGGTCCCAGGATCACGGGCCCACATTGCCCTGGCCCAGACTTCCTTCCTGCTTAGCACGCTGCCTCCTCCCTGACCCAGCTCCTCTGTCCTCTCCCCTCACTTTGCTCCCCTCTGTCTGCCGCGACCCCAGTGCTGATCCTTCTCCCTCACCCTCCACGGGGTGCAGAAGCCCTCTGTCCCAGAACCTTCCTGTTTACAGCCCCATATAATCTGTCCCATCCAATAGCTGATTTTGGTGGTATAACAGAGTGGTCAAGAGTAAGAACTCTAGGCCAGGCACAGTGGCTCACACCTGTAATCCCAGCACTTTGGGAGACCGAGGCAGACAGATCACAAGGTCAGAAGATCAAGATTATCCTGGCTAACACAGTGAAACCCTGTTTCTACTAAAAATACAAAAAATTAGCCGGGCGTGATGGCAGGTGCCTGTATTCCCAGCTACTTTGAAGGCTGAGGCAAGAGAATCACTTGAACCCAGGAGGCAGAGGTTGCAGTGAGCCGAGACTGTGCCACTGCACTCCAGCCTGAAAAACAGAGCAAGACTCCATCTCAAAAAAAAAAAAAAAAGAAAGAAAGAATAAGAACTCTGCAACCAGACTGCAGAGTTCAAATCCAGCTCTACCACTAGATTAGCTGTGTGATCTCGGCAAGTTACTTCACCAGTCAGGCCTGGTGTCCCCATCTGTGAATTGAGAGGTACAAACATGACTTACCTTAGAGGACTGCTGTAAGGGCTGGATGAGTTTCTATGAATAAAAGCACCTGAGACAGTGCTTGGTGCCTACCAAGCACCCTGGAGGTGTTGTGCCTGGTCTCATCCTCCAGGCCTCCGCTCCCCACACAGGTGCTTTGCCGGCCTCTCAGTTTTTAGAGGATGTCACCTGTGCCTGGAATGCCTGTTTCCTCCTGGCAACCTCTCCTTCCTTCTGCTCCACTGCCATCTACTTTGTGACACTTTCCCTAAGTCCCCACATATGAGACTCTCTCCTCTATCCTCAGATAGGGTTCATCTTGCCCTTCTCTGGCTTCTGCTTGATTTTTTTTTTTTTTTTTAAGATGGAGCCGCACACTGTAGCCCAGGCTGGAGTACAGTGGTGCGATCTTGGCTCACTGCAACATCCACCTCCTGGATTTGAGCGATTCTCCTGCCTCAGCCTCCCGAGTAGCTGGGATTACAGGTACTTGCCACCACACCTGGCTGATTTTTGTATTTTTAGTAGAGATGGGGTTTCACCATGTTGGCCAGGCTGGTCTCGAACTCCTGACCTCAAGTGATCAACCCACGGCACCTTCCCAAGGTGCTGGGATTACAGGCACCCAGCCTTCTGCGCAATCTCTTATTGATGACTATGACCATAGACATCACTCTTTTCTGCACTCAACACTCTTAAATCCAATTTCCCTTCTGAATGTTACCACTAGCCAAAGATAATACAGGCTGGGTATGGTGGCTCATGCCTGTAATCCCAGAACTTTGGGAGGCCGAGGTGGGTGGATCACCTGAGGTCAGGAGTTCAAGACCAGCCTGGCCAACATGGGAAACCCTGTCTCTACTACGAATACAAAAATTAGCCATGCATGGTGGTGGGTGCCTGTAATCCCAGCTATTCAGGAGGCTGAGACAGAAGAATCACTTCAACCTGGGAGGTGGAGGTTGCAGAGAGCCAAGATTGCGCCACTATACTCCAGCCTGGGTGACAGAGCAAGACCCTGTCTCAAAAAAAAAAAAAAAAAAAAAAAAATTCAACACTCATCTCTTAAAGAACAGGGCACAGAAAGGTCCCAGTAAGTTAGACAGAACATCTCACAAACCTGATACTATGCATCAGGACCAGGGCCAAGTATCCTGCAGATGCCTCACAACAGTTCAGTCAGTGAGAACTATCATTAGCCCTGTTTTTTTTTTTTCTCATGACACGAAGTCGCCTTAGCCCTGCTTTTATTGATGAAAAAAAACCCAACTCATTGAGGTGCAGTCATTCATCAAATTGCACATCTAGCAACTGACTTTACTGGAATTCAAAAACAAGTTCTCCCTGATTCTGATGCCCAGGGATTAGCTCCCACTGAGTGTTTACTAGGAACTGAGCATATACACATTTCAGTGACTCCTCACAACCACCCTCAGAAAAAAAGTAAAAGTGAGCCCTAAGTTACAGAGGAGAATGGCAGGTCCAAAATCCCACAGCAAAAGGCTGGGCACAGTGGCTCAGCCTGTAACCCCAGCACCTTGGGAGGCCGAGGCAGGTGGATCACTTGAGGTCAAGAGTTCAAGACCCACCTAGCCAACATAATGAAACCCCGTCTCTACTAAAAATACAAAAATTAGCCAGGCATGGTAGCAGGCGCCTCTAATCCCAGCTACTCGGGAGGCTGAGGCAGGAGAATCACTTGAACCCGGGAGGCAGAGGTTGTGAGCTGAGACCACACCACTACACTCCAGCCTGGGCAACAGAGCAAAACTCTATCTCAAAAAAAAAAAAAAAGTGCTGGGCACGGTGGTTCACGCCTGTAATCTCGGCACTTTGGGAGGCCAAGGTGGGCAGATCACGAGGTATGGAGATCCACACCATCCTGGCTGACATGGTGAAACCGTGTCTCTACTAAAAATACAAAAAATTAGCCAGGCATGGTGGCACACGCCTGTAGTCCCAGCTACTCGGGAGCCTGAGGCAGAAGAATTGCTTGAACCCGGGAGGCGGAGGTTGCAGTGAGCCAAGATCGCACTACTGCACTCCAGTCTTGGCAACAGAGCAAGACGCCATCCCCACCACCCCCCAAAAAAGTAAGAGTACCCATTTTTGGCCGGCGCCTGAATGACAGCAATATCTTGTCTCAAAAAAATAAAATTAAATTAAAATTAAAAAAACACCATCTCAGAAAGAAAAAAGAGGACCCATTCTTAAAGGTGTTATGGGGATTAAACGAGTTAATAAACAGAGTCCTTAGAATTAAGATGCATGGTAGGTGGTGCAATGTTAAGTGTGCATCAAATAAATCTTCAGTGAGCTAGGGAAACAGTGGGACAGTCACTAACAAAGTATACAAAGTGTGAGCTGGGAACCAAGTATAAGGACAACTTGATGGGGATCCATGGGATCTGACAACAGGGAATCACGCAGTACAAGTTCTAAACAGTATTCCTATTCAAAGGGAATACATAGTATTCCTTTTTCAATTATCTTTCCATTTCAGTTTACAATGTAATGGGCTGCTCAATTTCCATTGTATTTTACCTTAACTTTTCCTTCCTCTCAAGACCAGCAATGCTAGTTTTCCACTGAAGACAGCAATGCAAATTTGCCTTCTCAAATTAATTGACTGGAGAAAAAAATCCACTAGTCATTATCAAAAAAAACGAATACTTCAGGACTCAGCAAAATGGGTCAAACAGTAAGTGGCAGGACGTCGATTTTCCCGACTCCAGTTCTAAGTTTTTCCTATTGCTGTCTCTGAGCTTTTTCCCTCCACTTCCCTGGAATTCCCAGCGACACCAATGACTCTCAGAGTCATTATCATCTTTAGAGTCCCAATCCACGAGCTCTGACTGTGCCAGCCCCTGTGCTTAAAATCTTTACACACACACATTTCTTCAGAATCCTCAAGATGACCCTGATACTGGGACTATTAGCTCTCATTGTACAGATGAGAAAAAATGGGGTTCAAGGAGGCGAAGACACAGGCCCCACTGCCGTACAGTGGAGCTGGGACTTGAACCAAAATCCGACGGCTTCCAAACCCAACAATTTTTCATACTAAGCGCAAACATCAATACTAACAATAATAGTAAAGTAACGAAGTGAGCGTTATGCGGAGGCGCTGAGCTAAGGGTGCCAACTAACACCAGCTGACTTCTCACTCCCATTTATAAAGCCGGTGCTATAGGCGGATTCTGACCCCCATTCCACAGGGGAGGAAACTGAGGCTCAGAGAAATAAATCGTATGTCTGAAACCGTACAGCGGAGCCGGAACTAAGTCCAGAGCCCGGGACGCCACCCGTCCCCACCACATCCAGCCCAGTCCCACCACCCCCGACCCGCGCCTCACCTGGCCCACTGGGCCCGCGCCCACTCGCGTAGCCCGCCCTCCCAGCCAGCCGGCGGCGCCAACTGTCAAGACACTCCTCTGGCCCGAACTGCCTGCCCCGGAAGCAACCACCTCACCGCCGGAAGCTGAGCTGATCCTCCCGCGGCCGCTCTAGCCTACCAGGCGGCCACCAGAGAGAGAGAGAGAGCGAGAGAGCGACCATAACAGTCACGTGACCGCCCACCTCCGGCCGGGGGCTTCCCTCTGCCGGCCGCTAGCGAGCCGCGGGGCCAATGAGAAAGGCGCATGCCTGGCCCCCGCCGGCCCGCAGTCTAGCCGTAGTACGCCTGCGCGCGGCTTGGGGGCGGTCAGGCGGGGCTCCAGCCTGGAAGGTGCGTGTGGGGCTGGGGCCCGGAGTGGGAGACGTGGAGAGCAGGTACTGTGCCATCTGGGGGCGTGGCGCCTCAGCCACCCTCCTTGTGTTGTCCTCCTGCCTATAATGCATCTCCTCCCTTATGTCTTGTTCGGTCTATTTATGTCATCATTCCTCACCTTCCGTCTCATCCCCCTTAAATCCTCACCACTCCTCTGCTGTCGCCATCACCTCCTTTAACTCGCTTTCGTTCTTCTGAAGCCCTCTTTGCCACCATAGGCCGTAATCGCTTCCTTTAAATTCGTCATCGCCTTATGTTACCTGCACCCCCCTTTTGTTGTCATTTCTCCTTTGTAAAATCCTCATTTCTCTTTAAATCCTCATCATACTCCCAAGTCCCCTTCGCACGGCTACTGTCCCCATCGCTCTTCTTACATCGCACTCATGCAACCCTTATGTCATCCTTACCCCTTATATCCTTGTCCCTCCCTTGTCATCACTGTTCCTCTGACAGTCGCCATCCACTCCTCATGCTTCCGATTTTCCCCATAAGGAGCCACCCAGCCTTACAGTTATTTTTCTTCCCTCCGCGTTTTTGTCATTTCCCTGTGTCACATCTCACATAACATACGAGGTACCGCAGCCCATTGCCTGGGGTGTGTCAGAATCCCAGCCCCACCGCTACACCTCTGGATACCTTGACTACCTTAGGCCACCTTTCCAATCCCAGCTTCATCTGCAGAGTGCACTCAGGCACATCCACATCAGGGCTGCGTGTGACGATTCTGTGAGTTTATTCTTGTGGCAGGCTCAGCTTGACATGGTGTTTTTGGCTAATATTGCTATTAACCATGTCACCCTCACCCTCATCCAGTCACCTTCATCATATCCTCATGGTCACTCCCCAGCTGCCCTCGGCATTCCTGGGGTGTTGTCACAGACCTCTTATCAGGATACTCTGCCACAGCAGCCACATCACCCCACAGTCTCCATGTTGCCCTCACCTCTGCCATGTCACCACACCTGTGGCAGTGGGCCATCGGCCATCACTAACCTTGCTTCTGTAAATACTTAATCTCTATCTCATTATCTTGGACTGAGTGATTTCCTCCACCCCTGAAAATGAGAGCATTTAGCTAGTGCTGTGAGGGTCAAGGAGGGCTTGGGGGTGGGGGGAGAGTATAGGTTGCTTAGGCCCCGACCTCCGTGGGTTTTTAGAATTGGGGCTTTGGAGAGATAAGGCAGGTTTCTCCCACATTTAAGTCAAACCTCATCAGTCCTAGGCCAGACGCGATGGCTTATGCCTGTAATCCCGGCATTTTGGGAGGCCAAGATGGGCAGATCACTTGAGGCAAGGAGTTCGAGACCAGCCTGGCCAACTTGGTAAAACCCCATCTCGATTAAAAATACAAAAAATTAGCCAGACGTGGTGTCACATGCCTGTACTCCCAACTACTCGGGAATCTAAGGCTGGAGAATCCCTTAAACCCTGGAGGTGGAGGCTGCAGTGAGCTGAGATCGCCCTACTGCATTCCAGACTGGGTGACAGAGGGGACTGTCTCCAAAAAAAGAAAACTGAAGCAAAAAACAAAACAATACAAAAACAGACCTGGCTGGGCAAATAGCAAGACCCCATCTCTACAAAAAAAAATTTTTAAACATTAACTGGACACGCAGCTACTCATGAGGCAGAGGCAGGAGGATCACTTCAGCCCAGGAGTTGAAGGCTGCAGTGAGCTATGATTGTGCCACTGTACTCCAGTCTGGGTGACAGAGTGAGACCTCATCTCTAAAAAACATTAATTTTTTTTTAAGTGGTTGGATGCAATGATTGACTCACACCTGAATATATATCTTCTAAAAAAACATTGTTTTGGCTGGGCACAGTGGCTCATGCCTGTAATCCCAGCACTTTGGGAGACCAAGGTGGGCAGATCATGAGGTCAGGAGTTCAAGACCAGCCCGGCCAACATGGTGAAACCCCTTCTCTACTGAAAATACAAAAAATTAGCTGGGCATGGTGGCAGAATCCTGTAATCCCAGCTACTCGGGAGGCTGGGGCAGGAGAATCATTTGAACCTGGGAGGCAGAGGTTGCAGTGAGCTGAGACTGCACACCACTGCACTCCAGCCTGAGCAACAGAGACTCCGTCTCAAAAAAAAAAAAATCCCATAGACAAAATAAACCAATAAAACATATTTAAAAGCAAAAAAAAAAAATGTTGTTAATAAAAATGTTTAAATCAGCCATGTATGCTGGCACATGCCTGTAGTCCCAGCTATTTGGGAGACTGAGGTGGGAGCATTGCTTGAGCCCAGGAGTTTGCAGCTGCAGTGAGCTACGATGGTGCCACTGTACTCCAGCCTGGGCGACAGTGTGAGACATTATCTCAAAAAAAAAATTAATTGTTTTTCAAAAAAACCCACCTGAGTCCTGCATCCCCAGGTGGAGAGGGAAGTATCTTATTCTCAGCATATCTTAGCAAGGCAGTATTGTACAGTGGTTCCCAATGTGAGCCCAGGGGCTGGAACTCTCCAGCTCCAGTTTTGGTTCTAGCACTTAGTACTTAAAAAGCTGCATGATCGGCCAGGCACGGTGGCTCATGCCTGTCATCCCAGCACTTTGGGAGGCCGAGGCGGGTGGATCACCTGACGTCAGAAGTTTGAGACCAGCCTGACCAACATGGAGAAACCTCATGTCTACCACAAATACAAAATTAGCCGGCCATGGTGCTGGATGCCTGTACTCCCAGCTACTCAGAAGCTGAGACAGGAGATTCACTTGAACCTGAGAGGCAGAGGTTGTGGTGAGCCGAGATCGTGCCACTGCACTCCAGCCTGAGCAACAAGAGTGGGATTCCATCTCAAAAAAAAAAAAAAAAAGCTGCATGCTCTTGGGCAGGTGGCTTAACCTCCCTGTGCCTCAGTTACTGCATCTGCAATATAGGGGTGGAAACACAAATTAATCATTCTGCACATAATTCTTAAGCATGTACTGTGTATGTGCCCAACACTGCTAGGCACTGGGACTCCTCAGTGAACAATACAGACAAAAATATCTCTGGCAGGCATGGTGGCTCACGACTGTAATCCAAGCACTTTGGGATGCCAAGGTAGGTGGATCACCTGAAGTCAGGAGTTTGAGACTAGCCTTGACAACATGGTGAAACCCCATCTTCTACTAAAAATCCAAAAATTAGCTGGGCATAGTGGTGTGCCCATGTAATCCGAGCTACTCAGAAGGCTGAGATAGGAGAACTGCTTGAACCCAGTAGACAGAGGCTGCAGTGAATCAAGATCGCACCACTGCACTCCAACCGAGGTTACAGAGTGAGACCCTGTCTCAAAAAACAAAACAAAACAAAAAAAAATGGCCTTTTGGAATGTACTACACTCTAGCGGGAGTAAGAGGCAAGGGGTAAATAGGTAAGTAGATTATTGGATGTATTAGGAGGGGCATGGAGGATGTGGGGTCAAGGTTGTAGTTTTAAATAGGGTGATCAGGGAAAGCTTTCTGAGAATGTGACATCTGAACCAAAGACTTGAAGGAGAAGAGAGAGTGTGGCCGGGCGTGGTGGCTCACGCCTGTGATCGCAGCAAGCACTTTGGGAGGCTGAGGAAGGCAGATCGCTCGAGCCCAGGAGTTTGAGATCAGCCTGGACGACATAGCGAAACCCCATCTCTACAAAAATTAGCCAGGTGTGGTGGTGTGCGCCTGTGGTCCCAGCTACCTGGGAGGCTGAGAGGTGGGAGGATTGCTTGAGCCTGGGAGTTTGAGGCTGCAGTGAGCCATGATTTTGCCACTACACTCCAGCCTGGGCAACAGAGGGACGCCCTGTCTCAAAAACAAAACAAAAAACCAGAGAAAGAGTGGCCTGGCGCTCTGGGGGAAGAGCATGCTAGGCAAAGAGAACAGCAAAAGCAAAGGCCTTGAGGTAGGAGCAAGCTTGGAATATTTAAGGAAGAGCAAGGAGGTCAGTGAGAGAGGAGAGGCCAAGAGACGAGGGTGGAGGGGTGATGGGGCGCATCGTGGAGGGCCTTGTGGGCCATGTGAGGTGGAGCCACAGGAGGATGTGGAACAGAGGAGGGATGCTGTCCAGGGTGACATGAAGCCATCTCCTGAGCTGTGGCAGCTCCAGAACTTCTACCCAGGATGGTTAGGCAAGAGGCAGCCTTGGAAGGAGAGCCAGAATCATCTTCAGGCCACACTCACGTATCCTTTATATTGGGAGAAAGCTTCAAATATCCTTGTCAAAGATTGAGGCTGGGCGTGGTGGGTCACGCCTGTAATCCCAGCACTTTGGGATGCTGAGGTGGGCAGATCACTTGAGCTCAGGAGTTCGAGACCAGCCTGGCCAACATGATGAACTCTCATCTCTACCAAAATTTTAAAAAATTAGCTGGGTGTGGTGGTAGGTGCCTGTAATCCCAGCTACTCAGGAGGCTGAGGGAGAATCGCTTGAACCTGAGAGGCAGAGATTGCAGTGAGCCGAGATTGCGCCACTGCACTCTAGCCTGGGTGACAGAGTGAGACTCCATCTCATAAATAAATAAATAAATATTAATAAAGATTGAGGGCAGGCTGGGGAGATGCTAACAGTTTTTGAGAGGCCAGGGCCACCGCTGGGTTCAGCTGCTGTCCAGGAGGGTGGGAGGCAGGCAGCAGGGGATGTACAGATGGTGAACAACAGGAGTGGCAGCTGTCATGTGGCCTCTGTCCCTGGAAGCTTGAGGCAGCTTGGGTTCAAATCCTTGCTCCATTTCTTCTCTCTCCTTTTTTTTTTTTTTAAACCAAAGTCCAGATTCCAGACTTACCCATGTTCTATGTTCCTTTGTACCAATGACTTCACCTCTCTGGATCCTTAATTCCCTATCTAAGTGGGATTCTTAAGAGGACTGTTGTGAAAATTAAATATATTAAGTCCAATTTTACAAAAGAAAACAAATATATTAAGTGCTTTAAGACCAGGCACAGTGGCTTAGGCCTGGAATCCCAGCACTTTGAGCCCAGCAGTTCAGTAGCTGCCTGAGCAACATGGTGAGATCCTGACTCTACAAAAAAATAAAAAATTAGCTGGGCATGATGGCACACACCTGTGGTCCCAGCTACTCAGGAGGCTGAGGCAGGAAGATCACTTGAGCCCAGGAGTTCCAGGCTGCAGTGAGATGTGTTCCCACCACTGCACTCCAGCCTGGGCAACCGAGCAAGGAGACCCTGTCTCAAAAAAAATAAAAACGAAATGCAAGAAGCCCCACCGTCTCCACACCCTGCGCTTGTACAGGCTCACACCTCCCTCAGGTGGCAGGGTCCCTCACGTGATGTGATGAAGGGAGGTTGTGTGTTGTTTGTTCATGCGTTAGTTCAATGTTGTACTGTCCTGGAATAGAACTGTGCTCTGGGTTTACACTCCCAGCTGATGGCCAACTGCTGTGGCTCATGCCTGTAATTCCAGCATTTCGGGAGGCTGAGGTGGGCGGATCACTTGAGGTCAGGAGTTCGAGACCAGCCTGACCAATATGGTGAAACACTGTCTTTACTAAAAATATAAAAATTAGGCAGGCGTGGTAGTGGCCACCTGTAATCACACCTACTTGGGAGGTTGAGACATGAGAATCACTTAAACCCCGGAGGTGGAGGTTGCTGTGAGCCACGATCCCGCCACTACACTCCAGCCTGGGTGACAGAGTGAGACTCCATCTCAAAAAAAAAAAAAAATTTCCCACTGACAAACCAATGCTGTGCAACCTAAACAGGTAATTTCCCTGAGCCCTGCCACCTGATCTGAAAGACAGAGATGATAACACTGCTTTGCTCTAAACTTACTATTACTACTTTTCTTTAGTCTTTTTGAGACAGGGTCTTGCTCTCATGCTCAGGCTGGAGTGCAGTGGCACAGTCATGGCTCACTGCAGATGCAAACTCCCAGGTTCAAGCCATCCTCCTACTTCAGCCTTCCATGTAGCTAGGCCTGCAGGCAGGCCCCACCATGCCCAGCTAATTTTTTAGGCTTTTTATTGTTTTGTAGAGACAAGATCTCACTATGTTGCCCATGCTGGTCTTGAACTCCTGGGTGCAAGTGATCGTCCTGCTTCGGCCTTCTAAAGTGCTGGGATTACAGGCATGAGTGAGCACTGTGCCCAGGCATGTTATTATTATTATTATTATTATTTTAGACAGAGTCTCTGTTGACTAGGCTGGAGTCCAGTGGCGCGATCTTGGCTCACTGCAACCACCACCTCTCAGGTTTAAGCAGTTCTGCCTCAGCCTCCCGAGTAGCTAGGATTACAGGTGCCGACCACTGCACCTGACTTTTTGTATTTTTAATAGAGATGGGTGTTCACCCTGTTGGCCAGGCTGGTTTTGAACTCCTTACAGCAGGTGATCCGCCCTTCTCGGCCTCCCAAAGTGCTGGGATTACAGACATGAACCACCGTGCCTGGCCCTAGCCATGTTATTATTATTTTTTTTTAATTTTTATTTATTATTATTTTTTTGAGACAGAGTCTCGCACTGTTGACCAGGCTGGAGTACGGTGGCGCGATCTCAGCTCACTGCAACCTCTGCCTCCCGAGTTGCACCACCACGCCTGGCTAATTTTTTTATTTTTAGTAGAGACGGGGTTTCGCCACGTTGGCCAGGCTGGTCTCGAACTCCTGAGCCCAAGTAATCCACCCACCTTGGCCTCCCAAAGTGCTAGGATTACAGGCATAAGCCATTGTGCCTGGCCCTGTTATTATTTTTGAACTGGGACATGAGCCTTTGGCAGTTGTGATGCCACTGTCTCCCTCCCCTGCTTTATTTTTCTTCAAGGCATAGTCCATGTATTTTACTCATTTATTCTCACTCCCATAGTAGAATATCATCTTTAGAAAGAATTTTTTTTACTCTTTTTTTTTCTTTTTTTTTTTTTTGAGACAGAGTTTTGCTCTTGTTGCCCAGGCTGGAGTGCAGTGGCATGATATCGGCTCAATGCAACCTCTGCCTTCTGGTTCAAGCGACTCTCCTGCCTCAGCCACCCGAGTAGCAGGAATTATAGGCATTCGCTACCATCCCCGACTAATTTTGTATTTTTAGTAGAGGCAGAGTTTCTCCCCGTTGATCAGGCTGGTCTCGAACTCCCGACCTCAAGTGATCCACCCACTGTGGCCTCCCAAAGTGCTGGAATTACAGGCATGAGCCACCACACCCAGCTCCATTTTTTTTTTTTTTTTTTTTCTGTAACCTCAGTTTCTGGAGCAGGGCTTGTAGGCAAGTTGTTACTGATTAAATATTAGTTGAATTAATAGATGAATTAACTGGCCGCTGAGCACCTGGTGTGCACTTTCCTATGCTGCATGGTACTGGGGACATGGCAGTGAGTTAGCCTGGCCCTGCCCTCATAGGGCTCCCAGTCAAGTGGGAGAGACAAACCCAACACCAGGCACTGCCAGCACCAAGCACTGACAGCTAATCACAGCACTCATTTTGAGTAGGAATAAGACAGCTTAGATTTTTTAGTTCCAATTTAGACATATTCACCATTCATGGCCGGGTACGGTGGCTCACACCTGTAATCCCAGCGCTTTGGGGGGCTGAGGCGGGTAGATCACCTGAGGTCAGGACTTAAAGACCAGCCTGGCTATCGTGGTGAAATCCCTTTATCTCCTAAAAATACAAAAATTAGCCAGGTGTGGTGGCACACGCCTGTAATCCAGCTATTCAGGAGGCTGAGGCAGGAGAATCGCTTGAACCTGGGAGGTGGAGGTTGCAGTGAGCCGAGATCACACCACTGCACTCCAGCCTGAGCAACAGAGTGAGACTCTATGTCAAAAAAGAAAGAAAGAAAGGAAGGGAGGGAGGAAGGGTGGGTTCACCATTCATGATGCTTTTTTGGATCTATTTAATTGCTTTTCAGACTGACCATCTTCTCTCCCTAGGAGGCACAGGCAGAGGGATCAGGCCTGGGAGGGGGAGGCCCAGGGGACTATGTGAGCCCAGAGGGCTTCATGGAGGAGGTGGTACGTGAGCTGATAGAAGTGAGCAACATAGCCAGGCGCAGTGGCTCACGCTTGTAATCCCGGCACTTTGGGAGGCTGAGATGGGCAGATAACGAGGTTAGGAGATCAAGACCAGCCTGCCAAGATGGTGAAACCCCATCTCTACAAAAAATACAAAAAAATTAGCCAGGCATGGTGACATATGCCTGTAATCCCAACTGCTCTGGAGGCTGAGGCAGGAGAATCATTTGAACCCAGGAGGCGGAGGTTGTGGTAAGAGGAGATCACGCCATTGCACTCCAGCCTGGGTGACAGAGCATGACTCTGTCTCAAAAAAAAAAAAAAAAAAAAAGCAAGATGAAGAGGAGAGAAAGGTGTGCTCAGCGCGAAAAGCAGCTGTGGGAGGGGTCTGATGATAAAAGTATGTTTTCAGTTCAAGGAACTGAAAGATCATAAATATGACTGGGATAGGAAGAACGGCGAGAGAGTAGGCCAAAGAGGTCATTCAGGGAAGATCATTCAAGGCCCTGGCAGCCACAGTGAGGAACTGAGACTGTATATTGAGGACACCGGGGAGCCACAGAGAGTTTTTGAGGAGGAGAGGGATATGTCAAATTCATGTGGGGGAGAGATTGCAAGGATTGAGTAGAGTCTGGAAGCCAAGGGAGGTAGGTGGAGTGGGGACAGGGTGAGAGAGACTAGGTTGGAGCTTGTGGGGAAGGGTGAATGGGAGAGACCCTCACAGGGCCAAGTTGACAAGTTGTTGGGTCCAGGACAAGGCTCAGGGCTGGGGCAGTCAGGGAGAGCTTTTTGGAGGAAGAGGCACTAAGGCTGAGACCTGAAGGATGGGTTCGACAGCTCTCCTTGAAATGGGGACCTGGGGGAGGAAGATGGTAAGGACAGTTGGGGACATAGTAGGTGAGGGAGTCTGGGGATGCCTTGAAGGAAGTGTCTAGGGGGCCATGGGACCTTCAGAGCTGGAGTTCAGGAGAAAGGAGGAAAGGAGACAGAGCTTTGGATTGAGAAAGAAGGAGCTGAAGCCGTAATGGTGGGGGAAGGTCCACAGGGGCCTGTCCATGTAGGGCTCTCTAGGACATAGTAAGAAGCTTGTACTTTGTCCTGAGGACAATGGGGAGCCACAGAAGGATTTTGAGCAGGAGTGGGACAGCTTAGGGTTTTTTAGTTCCAGTTCAGAAGTATTTACCATTCACGATGCTTTTTTGATCTATTTAATTGTTTTTCAGACTGCCTTCTCTCCCTTAAAACAAGGGCTCTAACTGCTGAAAATGAAAAAAAAAGTTTGCAAAAGCAGTATTCTGTACTGTTTTCTATAGACTTGGCCAGAGACAATTGATGGTTCAGTCCAAAAAGGTCTGCACCATCTAGTGAAAATCAGCGCCATTAAACATGAGAAGATTTCTGTTTTTAAGCCCCTTGGAAGCCCCGTAAACTTGTATTTTATTTTATGTTATTTTTAAAGTTAGAGACAGGGTCTCACTATGTTGCCCAGGCTAGTAGTCTCAAACTGCTGGGCTCAAGCGATCCTCCCACCTCAGCTTTCCAAAGTGCTGGGATTACAGATGTGAGCTACTGCTCCTGGCCAGCCTGTGGATTTGTAAATGTCTCCTGGGGTGTGATCTGCCCACGCTTCCTGAATGTAGGCTTCAGAAGCACACTCTGCATTCTCAGATGGCTTGAATCAGCCTCGACTTTTTCCCCACTCTCTCAGCCCTAATCTCAGGCTGAGATGCCGTTGTCTGCACCCATCCAGTATGCTCTGGGCTTAGAACTGGTACTAGCTGCTTATCATTGTGTATAAAAGTGTCACTAGGTATAAAGAGACATCTAAAATAATCTCCTGTTGAATTTTTCCATTCTGCTTCTCCATTTCTTTTGCCTTCAATATCTGTTGAGCAATTACAATGGCCTGCGCACTACAGAGGCGAAATAAACCAGACACGGACATAACAAGGGACACACATGATGATGTGTGATTGACTTGCATACAAGATAGGAGGGCGCACACAGATCTCACCAACCAGCGTGTTTCAAGGGCTTACTGTGCTTCCTGTCTCCCATGGATGATCTCATTTTCTTCCCAGCAAATGTGAGGTTGGTATTATTAATCTCCCCATTGTTCGGAGAATGAAAGTGTGGCTTAGAGAAGGGAACCTCGTTTCCCACTTCCACAGAGCTGAGATCTGAAGTCAGAGCTGTGGGACTCTGAGACCCACCCTTTAACCATTCGGAGATTCCCTAGTCACCACCCTCCAGTGCATATAAGATGATATCCATTTTATTTATTGTTGTTTTGAGACAGGGTCTTGCTCTGTTGCCCAGGGTGGAGTGCATGGCACAATCACAGCTCACTGCAGCCTTGACCTCCCAGACTCAAGCAATCCTTCCACCTCAGCCTCCCAAGTGGCTGGGACCACAGGCGTAGGCAGGCACCACCACGCCTAGCCAATTATCCCGAGTAGCTGGGATTACAGTCACACACCACCACACCCAGCTAAATTTTGTATTTTTAGTAGAGATGGGATTTTACCATGTTGGCCATGCTGGTCTTGAACTCCTGACCTTATGATCCACCCGTCTCGGCCTCCCAAAGCCCTGGGGTTACAGGCGTGAGCCACTGCACCTGGCCTTTTTCTTTCTTTCTTTCTTTCTTTTTGAGACAGAGCTTCACTCTTGTTGCCCAGACTGGAGTGCAGTGATGTAATCTCAGCTCACTGCAACCTCTGCCTCCCAGATTCAAGCGATTCTCCTGCCTCAGCCTCCCAAGTAGCTGCCACCATGTCTGGCAAATTTTTATATTTTTAGTAGAGACGAGGTTTCACCATGTTGGCCAGGCTGGTCTCAAACTCCTGACCTCAGGTGATCTGCCCGCCTCAGCCTCCCAAAGAGCTGAGAGTATAGGAGTGAGCCACCACACCTGGCTGCCTAGCCAGTTTTTTAAGTTTTTCTAGAGATGGGGTCTCACCTTGTTGTTCTAACTGGTCTCAAACTCCTGGGTTCAAGCCATCCTCCTGCCTTGGCCTCCCAAAGTGCTGGGATTATAAGCGTAAGCCACCATGCCCTGCCAATATGGCCAATACTGGTTTACAGATGAGGCCAGTAGGGCTCAGAAGTAAAGCCCCATGCCCATCGTCACTGGCAAGAAAGTAGCAGAAGTGGGATCTGAACCGTGAGCTCTCCAATTTAAAGGGCTGCTCTAGAGGAGGAATCAAATCTCCCACTGCCTCCCTCCCCTGGGGGTGGGGTGTTCAGGGATCTGTGACCCTGTGGGTTTTACTTCCTCCTTTTTGTGGGCTGTGGTGTCATGCCCCAAGGTGGGCAGAACCACAAGTCAAGAGGACTGGGCAGTATTCTGTGGGCTGGGAGAGGGCACGCTTCCTGGCAGTGCTCTCTCCCAGACGAGACCTGATCTCATCTCACGTCATACCAGCGAGAGGCAGAGCATAAGTACCAACCTGGACGGGTCGTGCTGGGAGCCCTGTGGCGGTTCTAGGGTCCTGAGAACACAGGCATCGAGACAGGCTGAGGAGGAATTCCAGTACCCAGCTGCCCGTGCCCACCTTCAGTTCCACCCTGTTCTGCTCCCACAAGGATCTAAGCAGGGAGGGGGCCTGATTTCCTTCACCTGAGGCCACAGTCCTCTGCAGGCTAGGTTCTGGTGATGGGGCACCCCAGCTAGGAGCCTGAGCTCTTTATAACTTAGTTTCCATAGAAGTTCTATGTCCATCTAAAAAAAAAAATTTCAATGTAAGTAAAGACTTACAATGAAAAACAACCGTCTTGTGTCTGGGGGTGGGATGGGGGATGCCTTTGCACAGGGGGCTGTTAGGAGCCTTGAGTCACCTTTACTGAGAGCCTCTTGCATGCCAGTGGCTCTTCTATACACATTCTATGTATGTTCATTCCTTTTTAAAAATTTAACTTAATTTTTGTAGACATGAGTCTTGCTATGTTGTGCAGACTGGTCTTGAACTGCTGACCTCACGTAATCCACCCTCCCACCTTAGCTTCCCAGAGTGCAGGGATTACAGGTGTTAGCCACCTGTTAACTCCTTTAATTCAGAGGAGTCAGGCAGATTTTAGACATCTCAAATGTTGCATGTTCAAAATCAAACTCCTGGTCTTTTTTGCAAACTTGCCCAATCAGCTATCTACTCCAATCCCTGCAGTTGCTGAGGCCAAAACCCTTAGAGTCATCCCTGACTCCTTTACTGCTCTCAAACCCACATCCAGCCTGGAAATCCCATCTGTTCCACCTTCAAAATGCATCCAGAACCTGCCCTTTCTTTGACACTTGGCGCCCACACCCTGGTCCTGTCCACCCTTGGCTCCTGCCTGGATGCTCCCAGCAGCCTCCTCCCTGGACTCCCTGGCCCGGCCCCAGCCTGTCCCCCACACACAGCCAGGGAATCCTGTAACACCTGTGTTTGTTTCTTCTGGCCGCTGTAACAAATTGCCATCAAGCTGGTGGCTTATGACAGCAGAATGCATGGCCAGGCACAGTGGCTCATGCCTGTAATGCCAGTACTTTGGGAGGCTGAGATGGGTGGATCACTTGAGGTCCTGCCACTGTGCACTCTAGCCTGCTTGACAAAGTGAGACTCTGTCCTTATTTTATTTATTTTTTTTTTAGAGACAGGGTTTCACCATGTTGGTCAAGCTGCTCTGGAACTCCCGACCTCAGGTGATCCGCCTGCCTCAGCCTCTCAAAGTGCTGGCATTACAGGTGTGAGCCACCGCGCCTGGCCTGAGACTCTGTCTTTAAAAAAAAAAAAAAGACAAATTCATTCTCTCAGTTTTGGAGCCAGAAGTCCAAACTCAAGGCATAGCAGGGCCATGCTCCTCCAGAAGCTGGAGGGGAGATTCCATTCCTCACCTCTCCCAGCTTCTGGTGGCTCCAGGCGTTGCTGGGTTTATGGCCACATCACTCTAATCTCAGCCTCCCTGTTCAGGTGGCCTTATGCCTGTTTTATCTCTGAGAAGGACAGTTGTGATTGTGATTGGATTTAGGGCCCATCCAGATAGTCCAGGATGATCTCTTCTCAATATCCTAAATCTAATTACAATTGCAAAGATCTTTTTTCCAAATAAGGTCACATGCACACAAGTTCCGGGGATTATGCTTGCGTGGGACATATCTTTTTTGAGGCCACCATTCAACCCACTACAAAATCCAATGCAAGCCCAGTGAAGTGGCTCATGCCTGAAATCCCCACACTGTGGGAGCCCAAGGCAGGAGGTTCACCTGAGGCCAGGAGTTCAAAACTAGCCTGGGCAGCATAGCAAAATCCCCCATCTCTTAAAAAAATTGGAAGCAGATCACATAGTCCTTCCCTGCTGGGAGCCCACACGTGACCCCATCCTACTCAGTCCAAGCAGCCCCAATAGATCGAGCCCTGTCCCCTCTGTGACATCTCCTCTCCCTCTCCCCCAGCCCACTCCACTGCAGACACACTGGCATCCTCACTCTTCTCCATCCACACCAGGCACATTCCTCCCTCGGGGCCTTTGTCCTGGTCATTTTTCTCACAGATGTCCATCTCACCCCTCCTTGAAGTTTTTCTTCAGGTATTCCCTTCTCAACAAGGCCTTCTCTGACTTGCTTATTAAATATCACAAACAATTCCACCCCCACCTCCCTTCCTTGATCCTCTATGGCACTTACTACCTTCTAACATATCATTTATTTTCTTGTTGTTGTTGTTGTGTGGGATGGAGTTTCCTGTTGCCCATGCTGGAGTGCAGTAGCACCAACTCACTGCAACCTCCACCTCCCGGGTTCAAGCAATTCTCCCACCTCAGCCTCCCGAGTAGCTAAGATTACAGGTGCCCACCACCATTCCTGGCTAATTTTTGTATTTTTAGTAGAGATGGGATTTTGCCATGTTGGCCAGGTGGGTCTCAAACTCCTCACCTTAGGTGATCCACCCACCTCAGCCTCCCAAAGTGCTGGGATTATAGCCATGAACCATCACGCCCAGCCTCTATTTTTCCCTTGTGTCTATTTTGTTCACATCTGTATCCCCAGTGCCTAAAACAATACCTGATGCACACGAGGCAACCAGTAAATGTGTGTAAAATTAATGAACAGCAAATGCTACTGTTACCATGCCCATTTTGCAGATGGAGAAATCAAGGCACAGAGGCGTTGTCACTCTGCAAGGTCAAACAGTCACTAAGTGCTGAAGCTCAGATTCAAGCTCAGGTATCTGGCTCTGGCACTCACTGTATTGTCTTTACAGTCTAATCCAATCTAAATCACTTCTCCAGTACTAGTTTTTGTTTGTTTGTTTTTTTGTGTGTTTGTTTGTTTTTGGGTTGGAGACTCACTCTTTCACAGACTGTAGTGCAGTGTTCTGAGCTCACTGCAGTCTCCGCCTCCTGGATTCAAGCAATTCTCCAGCATCAGCCTCCCGAGTAGCTGGGACTACAGGCATGCATCACCACGCCCAGCTAATTTTTTTGTATTTTTAGTAGAGACAGGGTTTCACTATGTTGGCCAGGATGGTCTTGCTCTCCTGACCTCGTGATCCGCCCGCCTCAGCCTCCCAAAGTGCTGGGATTACAGGCGTGAGCAACCTTGCCCAGCTGTTTGATTTTTTTTACGCTGTCAGCTAGGCTAGAGTGCAGTGGTACGATCAGGGCTCACTGCAGCCTCCACCTCCCAGATTCAAGCAGTTCGCCTGCCTCAATCTTCCAAATAGCTGGAACTACACGTCCACACTACCATACCAGGCTAATTTTTTTTCATTTGTTGTAGAGATTACATCTCACTATGTTGCCCAGGCAGGTCTCGAACTCCTGGGCTCAAGCAATCCTCCCACCTCAGCCTCCCAAAGTGCTGGGATTACACACATAAACCAGTACTTGGCCCTCCAATATTAGGTGTTGCCCAGGCTAGAGGGCAATGCACGATCTTGGCTTACTGCAACCTCCACCTCCCAGGTTCAAGCAATTCTCCTCCCTCAGCCTCCCAAGTAGCTGGCACTACAGGTGTGCATCACCGTGCCTGGCTAATTTTTGTATCTGTAGTAGAGAGAGGGTTTCACCACGTTGGTCAGGCTGGTCTTGAACTCCTGAGCTCGTGATCCACTTGCTTCAGCCTCCCAAAGTGCTAGGGCTACAGGCGTGAGCCACTGTACCTGGCCTATTAGTTTACTTTTTAATTAAAAGTTAATACAGTAAGAAAAATAATAAAATTAAAATATATCGAAAGTTAAACTAATCATTACAGACCTGTAATCACTGTACAATTTGAAAGCCAAAACATCACTGACAATTTGAATGAAGTCCATCTATTTTCTTCCCATTTTTATTTTGTTTTTATTTTTTATTTTCTTGTGGAGACTGGGCCTTGCTATGTTGCCAAGGCTGGTCTGGAACTCCTGGGCTCAAGCAGTCCTCACACCTTGGCCTCCCAAAGTGCTGAGATTACAGGCGTGAGCCACAGTGCCCAGCCCTTCCTCCTATTTTTGGTTTATTAGTGACCATCCCAGTTCTCCAGCCCTGACGCTGCCAGTCCTGTTAACTCAGATCTCGAAGCCCCACCATGCCTTCAATTTTGTTTCTATTCATCGTGGCTTCCCTAATTTCACATCGCCTGCTGTTCCAACTCCATATTCTTCAATAAAAGTGTTTCTCACCAAGGCCTTCAAAGAAAACTGAAAGCAAGCATTTCCCGTAATCCCTCCTGCCTCCTCCACCCACAATGCTGTGGTCAGCCGCCTCTAAGACTGATGTTATCTTCTGCTTTTCCTAGTGACCTCTGGAGTTTCAAATAACCTTAGTCTGTTGCCATTTCTTGCTAGATCCTTTTTTTTTTTTTTGAGAGAGTGTCACATTCTGTTGCCCGGGCACGAGTGCAGTGGCGCGATCTTGGCTCACTGCAACCTCTACCTCCCTGGTTCGAGCAATTCTCCTGCCTCAGTCTCCCGAGTAGCTGGGATTACAGGTGCCCACCAACACGCCCAGCTAATTTTTGTATTTTTAGTAGAGACAGGGTTTTACCATGTTGGCCAGGCTAGTCTCGAACTCATGACTTCAGGTGATCTGCCTGCCTCGGCCTCCCCGAAAGTGCTGGGATTTCAGGCGTAAGCCACCATGCCTGGCCTGCTAGATCCTTTTTAGGCGTCCCCATTTGTCTTCCTGCCATGAAAAGAGAGGATCTAACATGTTCTACCCTCACCATTCTGGGATCTGACATTGGTGGGGAGGAGTTTGCAAGTTATCCCTACAAATCTGGGTTGGATCTTGGAGTAAGGGAGAACCTAGCTCTCTTTGAGAGTTTTCTTTTCCTTCTTTTTCAAAAAACAGTAATGCATACCCCTGATTTTTTAAAAGGTGATGAAACTAGCGACACCTGTGTTTGCTTTATAATTATTTCTCAACCTACACAGAGATATTTTCTATACTTCTCTGAAAATAGCTTATGTTTCACAATTTTAAAAAAGAAAATAAGGCTGGGCGCAGTGGCTCACACCTGTAATCCCAGCACTTTGGGAGGCCAAGGCAGGTGGATCACCTGAGGTCAGGAATTTGAGACCAGCCTGGCCAACATGGAGAAACCCTGTCTCTACTAAAAGTACAAAAACAATTAGCCATGTGTTGTGGAAATTGCCTGTAATCCCAGCTACTTGGGAGGCTGAGGCAAGAGAATTGCTTAAACCCGGGAGTGGGAGGTTGCAGTGAGCCGAGATTGCGCCATTGCACTCCAGCCTGGGGGGCAGAACAGGACTCCATCTCAAAAACAAAAACAAAAACAAAAACAAAATTTAGCTAGGTGTGGTGGTGTGTGCCTGTAATCCCAGCTACTCAGGAGGCTGAGACAGAAGAATCGCTTGAACCGGGAGGCAGAGCGTGCAGTGATTCAAGATGGCACCACTGCACTCCAGCCTGGTTACAGAGCAAGACTGTTCAAAAATAATAATAATAATAAAATAGGCCAGGGACGGTGGCTCATGCCTTTAATCCCAGCACTTTGGGAGGCTGAGGCGGGCGGATAATGAGGTCAGGAGTTTGAGACCAGCCTGCCCAACATAGTGAAATGCCATCTCTACTAAAAATACAAATGTTAGCCAGGTGTGGTGGTGGGCGCCTGTAATCTCAGCTACTCAGGAGGCTGAGGCAGGAGAATTGCTTGAAACTGGAAGGCAGAGGTTGCAGTGAGCCAAGATCGCACCATTCTACTAGAGTCTGGGCAAAAGAGCAAAACTCCTTCTCAAAAAAAGAGAAAAGGAAAGAAAACAGGGGTTAGGTGTGGTGGCTCATGCCTGTAATTCCCAAACTTTTGGAGGCTAAGGTAGGAGGAACATTTGAGTCCAGGAGTCCAGCAAGACCCCATCTCTACAAACTTTTTTTTTTTTAATTAGCTTGGGCATGGTGGCACATGCCTGTAGTCCCAGCTACTTAGGAGGCTGAGGCAGGAGGATTGCTTGAGCCTGGAAAGTTGAGGCTGCAGTGAGCTATGATCGTGCTGCTGCACTCTACCCTAGAGAACAAAACCCTGACACACACAGAAAAACAAGAAGAGACTTAAAATAAAAAGCAATCTTGACCTACCCTGAAATCCCCACTCCCTTGAAGGCAACCACTTCTGACCTGTTGCTTCTCTCAGTAAAACTCCTTTTCTGCAGTTACCTCTTGACTTCCTGCCATGTGTGTTTGGGGGAGCTTGATGGAAGAGAGTGTCCCTGTCTCATTTAGAGAGTTACCACCCTCTCAATGAGGAGAGGAGGGATGAGAGAGGAAAGGGTTCTCCAATGTATTTCTCCAGCCGGGGCCTTAAATCCCTCTTGGGAGATACGGGATGGGGTGGATCGGAAAATAAATTTGTTTAAATCCCTATCAAAATGTCAGCTAGCTGTTTTTAAAAAATCAAATACTGAAATCCAAATAGACTCCAACAGAAAATCCACCATCTCCTCTGCCCTTTTCTTCCCATCGCATACCGTAAACTGCCTTCTGTTGACTTTATCGCTACATTTTTTTTCATCCTATTATTCACCCTTGATCTCTCCGTTTCATTTTATAAGCGTTTTATTAATTTTATTTATGTATTTATTTTTGACCAGGTAATGCATGCCCAAGTTACAAAAATTCACAAGGTTTGTAGACGAGAAAAGACGTGAAGTTCCTTTTATTCTTTACCTGTGGCCTCCCTGCCCCACACGGGGACTCTAGGGTGAAATGTAGCAAAGCCCATCCCCCAGCCATGTACTGCCCCCCAACAGGGCCAGGTTGGAGCGACCGCGTCTGGGGGCCGGGCCCCCCTTCTCGCTGCGGTGAGCCCGGTCTGAGGCGCGCACTGCGCAGACTCCCTGCTGCAGTGGGCGGAGCTCCCGCGTGCCCCGCCCACTCCTCCTCCCACCCCTGTTCAGCCTGTCCGGGCAGAAGCTGGGGCCCCACGGAGGTAGCAGCAGACGCCTGCGAGCGAGTCCGAGGCCCCTCAGGGGTAGGTGTGGGAGGCTGGCTGGGGGGATGGGCACCGGGGTGGCAGGGAGGTCCTGATGATCCCCGGCTGAGCTGTGTGGTGTGGGGGTAACCTGAGTGAGGGCCGAGGAGCCACCTCCAATATACCCCGTGTAGTCCCAGGGCTGAGAAAAGCCAGGCACAAAGACCTGGGACTCCGCTGACCTCATCCAGGGCTGTCTTTCTGTGGGTGTCTAGAGACTGGAGGAGGGAGAAGGGGGCTGCTAGAGGGGAGCTGCGTGGGTGCTGATGGGGGCAGGGTGGGCACTGCTGAGTGATGAGCAGGCAGCAGGGTCGTTGGATTTTGAGGGATTTCGAAATCCTGCTGACCAGTGACCAGCTTCCTCTTTTTGGGGTGGTGGGCAGTGTGCCAGTGGCCCCCGTGCTTATGAATAGTTCCAAGACTGATCACCCTTCTGTGATGTCTGTCCCTCGAAAGCGTAGAACACCCCACACTGTGCCCACTTTTGTTCTGCCAGTTTGGAGACCCTGACACACCCACCTTCTCACCTGGGCTCTGCGTACCCCCCAACCTCGAGGCGAGATGAAGCCTAAACTGATGTACCAGGAGGTAGGTGGATTGGAGGGCTCTGCAGGGTGGAGCTGGGTGCAGTGGGGGTGGGGATTTGAAGAGCCACCCTGTTACCCCCGTTGTTGTCCCCATCCCCTAGCTAAAGGTGCCTGCAGAGGAGCCTGCCAGCGAGCTGCCCATGAATGAGATTGAGGCGTGGAAGGCTGCGGAAAAGGTAGGAGCCCTCCGCCACCCTCGCTGTCTCAGGGACAAGCTGGGCTGCCCCCTCGGGCTGGCTGACCACCTCCTCCTCCCCACAGAAAGCCCGCTGGGTCCTGCTGGTCCTCATTCTGGCGGTTGTGGGCTTCGGAGCCCTGATGACTCAGCTGTTTCTATGGGAATACGGCGACTTGCATCTCTTTGGGCCCAACCAGCGCCCAGCCCCCTGCTATGACCCTTGCGAGTAAGTGGGGGGCGCTGCAGGTGGTGGGGGGAGGGGCCTGCCAGACCAGGGACACTTAAGCACACACTAAGCAGGGCCTGCACTCAGCCCTACCCAGCGCTTGCCACAAGTGAGGAGGTTGCAGACTCTCAAGTGCTTGCCCACCCCCTCCGCCTCCACACACAGTTTCTATGGCAGCCACAGCGTCATCTTCTATCTGGCCGGTGAATAGACACAGCATCTTCCACCCACATCTGTGGACACATACACACACACACACACACACATCTAAATACACGACCTTCCTTCCACACCTCTAGACAGACACATTCACAGACACACAGAGAATCATGAGTCTAGGCACACATTCAAATACAGTTTTAAAAAATTTTTTTAAAAGAAGTGTTTCAACATATTGAGTTAAAAAATAAAAGAAAAGAAAAACTAAAATACAGTTTAGCCAAGCTCAGTGGCTCACGCCTGTAATCCCAACACTTTGAGTGGGGCTGAAGCGGGAGGAATGCTTGAGCCCAGGAGTTCCAGACCAGCCTAGGCAATGTAGTGACTCCATCTCTACCAAAAGTAAAACGAGTAGCCAGGCATACTAGCACACACCTGTAGTCCCATCTACTCAAGAGCTGGGGCAGGAGGATCGCTTGGGCCCAGGAGTTCCAGGCCGCAGTGGGCCGAGATTGCGTCACTGCACTCCAGCCTGGGAGACAGAGCAGTCACCGCCGGCACCCTATGGCTGACAGCATTCCCCACCCGCCAGAGCTGTGCTGGTGGAAAGCATTCCTGAGGGCCTGGACTTCCCCAATGCCTCCATGGGGAACCCTTCCACCAGCCAGGCCTGGCTGGGCCTGCTCGCTGGGGCACGCAGCAGCCTGGACATCGCCTCCTTCTACTGGACCCTCACCAACGATGACACCCACACGCAGGAGCCCTCTGCCCAGCAGGTACCTGCAACCTTGACCCTGCCAGCAGCAGGGGAAGGGGGTGGGAGGCCCAGCGTGGGCTGTGGGTGATGAAGGGGTTTCTCCTGCAGCACAGGAGACAGATGGGCATGTTTCACACAGTGGATTGGACACAGGTATTTGGAAGCAGCTGTCTTCACATGGCCCTCTGGACTGGGGGCGTTTGTCATGGTCATCTGTAGGCCTCTGAATGTCAGGGTGCGGTTTTGATAACAAGAGGTTATCAGGTTGGCAGATGTCACTCGCCCACAAGCTGCCCTGACCCCATCACACAAGAAATGGAAGAGTGGAGTAATTAACAGCCCAGCCTCAAGATAGGGGCCATCTCCCAGCTGTGTGACCCCAGGCAGGTCACCTCTTCTCTCCGGCTTCAGTTTCTTTATCTGTAAAATGGGGCCAACTTACACCTGCTTCTTAGGGCTCTTATGAAAATGAAATGGACTAATCCATGCAAATTTTAGCACAGTACCTGACATAGAGTCAGCCTTTGTGAGTTTGCTGTTACTATATCCTGTAGGGTCTGCAGACAAACTTAAAGAATGTAAAAAGTGCTGGGTGTGGTGGCTGACGCCTGTAATCCCAGCACTTTGGGAGACCAAGGCGGGCAGATCACTTGAGTTCAGGAGTTCAAGACCAGCCTGACCAACATGGAGAAACCCTGTCCCTACTAAAAATACAAAATTGGCCGGGCATGGTGGCGCATGCCTGTAATCCCAGCTACTCGGGAGACTGAGGCAGGAGAATCGCTTGAACCTGGAAGGCAGAGGTTGCGGTGAGCCGAGATCGCCCCATTGCACTCCAGCCTGCGCAACAAGAGGGGAACTCTATCTCAAAAAAAAAAAAAAAAAAAAAACCTTCCATCATGATTTGAAAAGGAACAGCCTATGTGGATAACCTCTTCTGTTGAAAAACCACGAATTTCTTCCGTTTTCTTCTCCCTACTCCCTCTTTTTGTGAGAAGTTGTCTTAAAACTTACTGAAATTATAAGGCTCCTTAAGAACTGCCTGAAAAAAAATAATTTTGGCCAGGTGTGGTGATTTACACATGTAATCCCACCACTTTGGGAGGCCTAGACAGGAGGATCACTTGAGCCCAAGAGTTTGAGACTAGCCTGAGCAACATAGTGAGACCCCATCTCTGCTAAAAATCAAAAAAAGTTAGCAGGGTGTTGTGGTGCACGCCTGCAATCTCAGATACTCGGGAGATGGAAGGAGGAGGATGGCTTGAGCTCAGGAGCTGGAGGCTGCAGTGAGCCATGATGGTGCCCTGTCTCTAAAAAGGAAATTTTTTAAAGTTAAGAAACCGTGTGAGCTCCCACTCCCTGCTGGCTCCCTCTGAAGTGGTTTAAAACACATGTAGGAGGCAGATGATTCTGGGTTTAAATTCCGCTCCAGAGATGGGTGTGGTGGTGCACTCCTGTAGTACCAGCTACATGGGGAGACTGAGGCAGGAGGAATGCTTGAGCCCAGGAACTTAAGATCAGCCTGGGCAACATAGCAAGACTCTGTCTCAACAAACAGCAAACAAAATCCCACTCCACTACTGAGTTCTCCAGGGTGGGGGTGGGGGTATAATTAGACCGGCCTCACCGGGTTGTGAGAATTCAGTGAGTTCACTGAGAAGGGGTCTAGGATGGGCATCCTTGACTGGTGCTATTGTTGGCATCATTGTGCTTCACCCCATGCCTTCTGGGACCCCCCTGCCTGAGCCTCGCCCACAACATCCTGGGAGAGGCCTAGAGGGCCTGCCTTGATGCTGAATTTTGAGAAGGTCCCTGAAGGGCAAGAGGGGTCAGGAGGCCTTGGAGGGGAATCACAGGCAACTAATTATTAAAGCAGATAAAGATGTTCTAAACAGATAAGGAAGTCTTACTATTTTAATCTGTAAAGTCTTTAATCTGTGCAGGCTAATGGAAAGCCTGTTTACGCCTAATCATGTCTTAAAATAACTCCACTGGGCATTGCCTTGTAGGGTTGGAGAGCTGGTTGGTCCAGCCCCTCAGAAGCTCTCCTCTCCCCTCCCCACAGGGTGAGGAGGTCCTCCAGCAGCTGCAGACCCTGGCACCAAAGGGCGTGAATGTCCGCATCGCTGTGAGCAAGCCCAACGGGCCCCAGCCGCAGGCGGACCTGCAGGCCCTGCTGCAGAGCGGTGAGCTGGGGCCCAACTGGGGCTGGGTGGGCCTGGGGTTACCCAGCCTGGCTCCTGATCACTGCTCCTGCTGGTCACAGGTGCCCAGGTCCGCATGGTGGACATGCAGAAGCTGACCCATGGCGTCCTGCATACCAAGTTCTGGGTGGTGGACCAGACCCACTTCTACCTGGGCAGTGCCAACATGGACTGGCGCTCACTGACCCAGGTCTGCCTGCACCCTGTCTACCTTCCTTCCAGGTCACTCACTGCCCCACAGAGCACCCGGCCTCCGACTGCGCCCCTTACTCAATCCAGGGTCCTCTCCACCCATTCTCTGCAATGACTTCCTCTCTGCCCCCTACCAGGCCTCCCTAATCCAAGCTGGGCATGGTGGCTCACACCTGTAGTCCCAACACTTTGGGAGCCCAAGATGGGAGGATCACTCAAGCCCAGGAGTTGGAGACCAGTCTGGGCAACATCTCTTCCAAAAAAAGAAAAAAAAAAATGCCAGGTGTGGTGGCACACACCTGTGGTCCCAGCTACTTGGGAGGTTGAAGTGGGAGGATCACTTAAGCCCAGGAGTTTGAGGCTACAGTGGGTTGTATTTGTGCCACTGCACTCCAGCCTGAGCAACAGAGTGAGACCCTGTTAAAATGAAAAAGAATAGGCCTGGGGTATTGGAGGGTTTCCCAAAGGAGGTCCAAGTAATCTGATCCCTGAAGGATAGGGAGGAATTAGCCCAAAATAGGGAACAGGAAACAGCTCTGGCAGTGAGGTGAAGATAAAACAGGACATTAACTCACGAATTCATTTCCTCAACAGGTATTTCCCCTAACCCTTAATCTCAGCAATTATGTAGGGAGATGCTACAGATACAGCCGTGACTGAGACATCCCTAGTGCCTGTCCTCTCAACCCGATGGGAAGACCAGTTTGTCACCAGAGACAATGAGGAGGGAATCCCAAGGGACTATTGAGAGCCCAGAGGAATGGCTGGCACAGGATGGGTAGTCACGGGAGGCTTCCTGAAGGAGGAAGCATGTCAGCCTAGACCTAAGAACGAGTAGGAGCTAGCTCCATGGAGGGTAGAAGCCGATTGCAGAGGTTCAGGAAACTCTAAACTGATTCGATAACTGATTTTCATCAAAACTTAAGTTGATAATCATTCTAGGATTTTAGCTATTGGAGCTGGGGTGGAGGGGGCACTGAAGGACAGAGGGATAGACAGAGACCAGGCTGGGGAGTGTCCCTATCATCTGTGAACACCAGGCCGCTATCCCTGGGCTCAGCACTGGCCTCCCACAGGTCAAGGAGCTGGGCGTGGTCATGTACAACTGCAGCTGCCTGGCTCGTGACCTGACCAAGATCTTTGAGGCCTACTGGTTCCTGGGCCAGGCAGGCAGCTCCATCCCATCAACTTGGCCCCGGCCCTATGACACCCGCTACAACCAAGAGACACCAATGGAGATCTGCCTCAATGGAACCCCTGCTCTGGCCTACCTGGCGGTGAGTCTGGGGCACGTGGGGCCTGCCATGTCCCAGCCCCATGCCATCACTCACAGCCTCTATCTGTCCCTGTCTGCTGGTGATAGGGAGGGCATATCCTGACCACCAGCCCTCACCCCAGCTCATTCTGCTTGGTCAAAGGGTCTGGACTAGTTCCCAACATCCTAGGCCTCTATTTCAGTTAGAAAATGGGCCAGGCGCAATGGCTCACGCCTGTAATCCTAGCACTTTGGGAGGCCGAGGCAGGTGGATCACGAGGTCAGGAGTTCAAGACCAGCCTGGGCAAGATGGTGAAACCCTGTCTGTGCTCAAAATACAAAAAAATGAGCCAGGCATGGTGGTGGGTGCCTGTAATCCCAGCTACTCTGGAGGCTGAGGCAGAGAATCACTTGAACTAGCCACAGGTGGCTCTTTCAATTTAAGTTAATTAAATGCAATTAACAATTCAGGCCAGGTAAGGTGGTTTATGCCTGTAATCCCAACACTTTGGGAGGTTGAGGTGAGAGGATCACTTGAGGCCAGGAGTTTGAGACCAGCCTGGACAACATAGCAAGACTCTGTCTTTACGAAAAAAAAAAAAAAATAGCTGGGTTGAGTGGTGCATGTATGTAGTCCTGGCTACTTGGGAGGCTGAGGCAGGGGATCACTTGAGCCCAGGAGTTTGAGGCTGCCATGAGCTGATTGTACCACTGGACTCCAGCCTGGGCAGCAGGCTGTTGCCCTGTTTCTAAAACAAAGACAAAATTCAGTTCCTCATGCGGTAGCTACATTTCATATGCTCAGTGGCACCTGTAGCAAGTGGCCGCCATATTGGACATTTCCACCACTGTGACAGGCTCTATTGGACCACACTGGCTCTTGCCCATGGCAGAACTGATCACTCTAGACAGTTAGCTCTTGATATTTTCACTAGTTGAGGCAGGCAACCCAGGTCTCCCTAGATCCCCCTGAGCAAGTCACCTGTCTAAGCCCAAAGTCATCGTGGAAGGCACGACACTAACGCGTAGATGCAGGGAAGCATGCCTCACTGGAGTCTTTCACTAGGGGGGCCTCCCACAGGGAATCAAGGCTCTCCTCATTACCACTTCCCCTTTTAGAGCCTCCGTTTCCTTGTCTGTGGAGCATTAAGGGAGCTGGGGGGCCAGGCATGGTGGCTTACCCCTGTAATCCTAGCACTTTGGGAGGCCTGGCAGGCAGACCGCTTGAGTTCAGGGATTGGAGACTAGCCTGGCAAACGTGGTGAAACCCCATCTCTACCAAAAATGAGCAAGGCATGATGGCAGGCACCTGTAATCCCAGCTACTTGGGAGGCTGAGGCAGGAGAATCACTTGAACCCAGGAGGTGGGCCGGGTGTAGTGGCTCACGCCTGTAATCCAAGCACTTTGGAGGCCAAGGTGGGTGAAACACCTGAGGTCAGGAGTTCAAGACCGCCTGACCAACATGGTGAAACCCCATCTTATTTTTTAAAAAAAATAAAATGAACCCAGGAGGGTTAAGTTGCCGGGAGCTGAGATTGCCCCATTGCATTCCAGCCTGGGTGACAGTGAGATTCTACCTCAAAAAAAAAAAAAAACAGGAGAGGGGGTGGAGCTGAGAAGAGGGCCTAGTGTGGCACCGGGCACACGAGGGCTTCCCAGTCAGGGTGGACTGTGAGCAAATCAGGGAAGAAAATGACTTGAAGCTGGGCTTCATGGTTTATGCCTATAATCCCAGCACTTTGGGAGGCCGAGGTGGGTGGATCACCTAAGGTTAGGAGTTTGAGACCAGCCTGACTGATATGGTGAAACTCTGTCTCTACTAAAAATACAAAAGTGAGCTGGGCATGGTGGTGGACACCTGTAGTCCCAGCTGCTCAGGAGGCTGAGACAGGAGAATTGCTTGAACCCCGGAGGAGGAGGTTGCAATGAGCCAAGATCTCGCCACTGCACTCCAGCCTGGGCAACACAGCGAGACTCTATCTCAAAAAAAAAAAAAAAAGCGGGGGTGGGTGGGTGGGGGGTGATTAAAAAAAAAAAAAAAAGAAAGTGACTTGAGCAGAGGTCCTCAAACCTGAGCATGCCTCGGAGTCACCTGGAGGGCTTGTTAAAACCCAGATTCCTGAGCCCCACCCCAGCACTGATTCAGTAGGCCATGAGCTGTGAGGCACAAGAATTTGCATTTCTAACAAGTTCCCAGGTGATGCTGTTGCCGCTGGATCAGGGACCTTACGTTGAGAAGCACTGGGTTAGAGCATAAATTCTGGAACCAGACAGCCTGGGTTCGAATCCCGGCTCCATTTATCTGCTGTGTGACCTTAAGTAAGTCACTTACCCTCTGAGCCTCAGTTCCCTCACCTGTGAAATGGACATAGTGATTGACCCTCCTCTTCGTGAAGGCTGAGGATTCTGTGAGATCCACAGGACCTGGCTTGTGGTGAGCTGTCCATATGAGGCGTCCACTGTGACGATGCCCCTGGCAGGGCATGTGTCTTGACTGTCCCCTCGCCCTCAGAGTGCGCCCCCACCCCTGTGTCCAAGTGGCCGCACTCCAGACCTGAAGGCTCTACTCAACGTGGTGGACAGTGCCCGGAGTTTCATCTACATCGCAGTCATGAACTACTTGCCCACTCTGGAGTTCTCCCACCCTCGCAGGTACTGCCAGGCGTGGAGATAGGGAGCCACAGCAGGTAGACAGGAGATGGGAGAGGGAGCCATGGGGACCAGGGAGCTGGTGGAGCTCCAAGCAAGGGGACAGATGGAAGAGAAGCCGCAGGGAGAGGGAGTCGCCAGGAGGTGATGGAAAGAAGGTACCTGGGCACTTGAGACAGGAGACGGAGGGATTACAGAGGAGACAGGGATGAGGTTTCAGGGCAAGGTGTGAGGGAACAGAGAAGGATGAGAGGACTAGGCACAGTGGCTCACACCTGTAATCCCAGCGCTTTGGGGGGCTGAGGCGGGTAGATCACCTGAGGTCAGGACTTAAAGACCAGCCTGGCTAGCGTGGTGAAATCCCTTTATCTCCTAAAAATACAAAAATTAGCCAGGTGTGATGGCACCTGCCTTTAATCCCAGCTATTTGGGAGGCTGAAGCAGGAGAATTACTTGAACCTGGGAGGTGGAGGTTGCAGTGAGTTGAGATCCTGCCACTGCACTCCAGCCTGGGTGACAGAGATTCTGTCTCAAAAAAAACAACAAAAAAGAAAAAGATGAAAATATTGGGGATGGGGGCAAGGATTGGGGACTGGCAGCCTGAGGCAAGGGTGCAGGATGTGGGATTTGGGGAAGTAAGAGGCTGGAAACAGAGTGAGGGGCTTGGGGGATGGGGGCTAAAAGTATCTGGGTTTAGGGTAGCAAGCTTGGGGATTTGTGATCCTGGAATAAGGATAACAACCAGGCCAGGCGAGGTGGCTCATGCCTGTAATCCCAGCACTTTGGGAGGCCAAGGCAGGCAGATCACCTGAGGTCAGGAGTTCGAGACCAACCTGACCAACATGGAGAAACCTGTCTGTACTAAAAATACAAAATTAGCCCAGCTTGATGGAGCCTGTAATCCCAGCTACTCGGGAGGCTGAGGCAGAAAAATCACTGGAACCCGGGAAACGGAGGTTGCGGTGAGCCGAGATCGTGCCATTGCACTCCAGCCTGGGCAAAAAGAGTGAAACTCTGCCTAAGCAAAAAAGATAACCATACCCACTGTCACATCCAGGTGGATGATGGGGTTTGTGGGGCTCAGAGAAGGTATTCTAGGGGCTGTAGGTAAGATGATGGATCCAGGCATACTGGCTCACACCTGTAATCCCAGCACTTTGAGAGGCTGAGACCAGCCTGGGCAACACAGTGAGACCCCATCTCTACCACAAAATTTAAAGATTATCCTAGTGCGGTGGCACTCGCCTGCAGTCCCAGCTACGCAGGAGACTGAGGCAGAAGGATGAATCACTTGAGTCCAGGAGTTGGAGGCTGCACTGAGCTATGATCGTGCCACTGCACCCTCCAGCCTGGGTGACAAGAGCAAGAACCTATCTCAAAAAAAAAAGAGGATGACAAGACTGGGTTTTGGGGAGCGGGAACAGGAGCCACAGCCAGGAAGAGGAAGTAGGGATGTGGAATTTCAGGAGGCAGGAACGGGGTCTGGGAGCCAGTGATGAGGAAGTCCTCCCAGTAGCTAAAGGAGGACCCAGGCTTGATTCCCCAAAGCTGAGGGCAAAGCCTGTGGACGCAGCCGCCCTCTGCATCCTGCCTCCACCTCCCACACACTTGTCCCCAGGTTCTGGCCTGCCATTGACGACGGGCTGCGACGGGCCGCCTATGAGCGTGGTGTCAAGGTGCGCCTGCTGGTCAGCTGCTGGGGACACTCAGACCCATCCATACGGGCCTTCCTGCTCTCCCTGGCTGCCCTGCGTGACAACCACACCCACTCCGACATCCAGGTGGTAAGCACTGCCCAGGTGGTAAGCACTGCGCCACACAGTGTCAGCCCCTGTGTGGCGCAGTCCTGGGGACACAGCCCTCATGGAGATTGTCTGTCACCGGACAAGGATGGTCCAGAGTGAGCCCTGTCACAGTGGGGAAACCAGGGTCAGGCTGGGAGGAGGGGACACAGCGAGGGGGTTGGGGCTGGGATGCGGGGGCAGAGAGGGGTTAGGACCGGGGCAGGGGGCACAGGCAGAGGGGTCAGGGCTGGGATGGAGGAGGCCCAGGCAGAGGGGTTGGGGCCAGGATTGGCAGGGCACAGGGAGAAGGGTTGGGACCAGGACTGGGGGAGTGAGCAGGTAGAGGGGTCGGGGCTGGGGTAGGGGGCATAAGCAGAGGGGTTAGGGCCAGGATGGAGGAGGCACAGGCAGAGGGGTAGGAGCCAGGGTGGGGACGCCCAGAGGAAGCCCCTGCCCTGGTGGGAAGGGCCAAGGAAGATGTTCTGGAAACAGGGGGCCCTGAGACAAGGCCTTAGGAACAAATAGTAGCCGCTCTGCAGGCAGATGTGCCTCCCTGGTCCCGGGGCTCCTCCGACTCTGCTTGCCTCTCACACTCCTTCCCATCCTCCCCTCCTCCTCAGAAACTCTTTGTGGTCCCCGCGGATGAGGCCCAGGCCCGAATCCCATATGCCCGCGTCAACCACAACAAGTACATGGTGACCGAACGCGCCACCTACATTGGTGAGTGTGTCCTGAGCACCATGGGGCGCCGAAGAAGTTGGGGGTTCAGACACCAGGCCTGACTGCCCCCATGGCGCCCTTATGCTCCACCCACTCCTCTCTAGGAACCTCCAACTGGTCGGGCAACTACTTCACAGAGACGGCGGGCACCTCGCTGCTGGTGACGCAGAACGGGAGGGGTGGCCTGCGGAGCCAGCTGGAGGCTGTTTTCCTGAGGGACTGGGACTCCCCTTACAGCCATGACCTTGACACCTCAGCCGACAGCGTGGGCAATGCCTGCCGCCTGCTCTGAGGCCAGTCCAGCGGACAGGCCGAGGCCTGCTGGGCCCCCGCGGACCCAGATGCTCTGGGTCACGGTCCCTGACCCCATGCCCCCGCTTCTGTCTGCCCCGTTGTGGCCCTCAGGCTCTCTCCCCTGCTCTCCCACCTCTACCTCTGCCCCCACCGGCCTGACGCTGTGGCCCTGGGACCCAGCAGAGCTGGGGGATGGATCAGCCCCCAAAGAAGTGGGGGTGCATGCTGGGCCCGGCCCCCCTGGCCTACCCCCACTTTCCAGGGCAAAAAAGGGCCGAAGGTTATAATAAGAAGTAAATAACTTGTCTGTACAGCCTGTGCCCGACTGAGTGGTGTGAGATGGGGTGGAGGGGTAGGAGACAGCTGGCATGGGCCTGTGGTGGGGACATCCTTGTGTGCTGAGCCCTCAGCCTGTCACTGGCATGTGCTGAGCCCTTAGCATGCAGTATGCACCGGCTGACCTGTGCTGAGCTCGCAGCGGGCCACCCTGTGGCCTGGCATGGACTTAACACTCATGTAGCCAGCATGGGGTAGCATGTGCTGCACAGACACTTGTTCCCAGATTGATCAGGAGGGACCAAACCGTTGCCACATCCCACCATGGGGGACCTAGCATGGCTGAACACGGGAGCATGCGCCTCGTGTGAATTTCAGCCTGCCAAGTGGATTGACACGGAGCATGCCCCAAATATAGATGAATGCATGCCAACCCCATAAACATGTAGGAGGGACAGGTCAACAGACAAGGAGACCCCAGCACCTGGCCAGCTTATGAACACATGCTAAGCACACAGCATGTTCTGAGGGTAGATTCCCAGCATGCCAAGCACATAGCATATTTAGGGCATGGGTTAATCAACCAAGCACAGCGTTTCCCTCGTGGTGTGACAGCAGCCCAGGCTCCAGCCTGAGCCAGTGGTCAAGTGGACCCAGCATCACAGAGCAAGTCCCTGGGTGCCACTCTGGAGCCCCCATCCCCCGAGCCAGCCAGTCCAAGCCCCAGGCGGTGAGAGCAGGCTTGAAGCAGGACTGTTGAACACTTCTGTATTGAAATAGACGAAACAGGGCCGAGGACGGGTGCGGGGCCAGTGGGGTGCAGCCCCCTTCCTGCTGTCCCTCTGGCCAAGGGGCACAGGCCAGACTTCAAAGCCCTGCGGCATTTAGGAGAGGTATGCAAGCACGCACTGCAGGCAGGGGAAATGGGAATTTCTGGATAACTACCTTTCTGTAAGAATAATTTGTGGTTCGGGAGATGGCTCTGAGGAGCAGTTCGGGTTGGGAAGGGATGCCAGCCCAGCTAGTGCAGCCCCCAGTGACGGGCACAGGTGGAATCACCATCAGTGGTGCCCGCTGACATGCTGGAGAAAGCTGGTGGCCCGGTGCGGACTGTGCTGGTAGGAGTGGCGGGGTGGGAGCCCCTGAGCCCGTGGGCCCCTGATGCCCTCCAGGGTCCAGTCTGGCTCACTCAGCCACTCTCCAGGACAGCTGCTGGGGTCGAAGAGCTCAGGGTCTGGCCTCTGTGGGGAAGAGGAGAGAGGGGCATCAGCTAAGCAGCATTAGTGTATGAGCATCTGCTGAGCCTGTCACCTCCTGATGGAGGTGAGCATGTGCTAGGGTCTTTATCACCAGTGCTGGGCCTTTATCACCTCTTTGTAATGAGGTAATAACAACTCACTGCAGCTTCGACCTCCCTGGCTCAAGGGATCCTTCTCCTACCTCAGCCTCCCAAGTAGCTGGGACTACAGGTGCATGCCACCAAAACCAACTAATATTTCTAATTTTTTGATAGAGACAGGATGTTGCCCAGGCTTTTTATCACTTTTTTTTTTTTTTTTTTGTGCCATTTTTTCTCTTGTTGCCCAGGCTGGAGTGCCATGGCACGATATTGGCTCACTCCAACCTCCGCCTCCCGGGTTCAAGCAATTCCGTTGCCTCAGCCACCTGAGTAGCTGGGATTACAGGCACCTGCCACCATGCCCAGCCTCTGTATCACTTCTTATACGGGGAGTACTGTGCCCTGAGCTTTTGCCACAGCCTGAAGGTAGCCTAGTATATGCTGAGCCTTATCGTATCCTGATGGCATCGTGTGTGTGCTGAGCCTCCTCACACCCTAATTGTATCCCGAATGTGGGTGTGTGTGAGCCTCCCCACACCCTAATTGTATCCCGAATGTGGGTGAGTGTGTGCTGAGCCTCCCCACACCCTAATCTTATCTTTGAATATGGGTGTGTGCTGAGCCTCCTCACACCCTAATCATATCCTGAACACACCCGGCTCACCTTAGCATCCACGGTCCTGTCTTCGATGTTGGGCCCATCCCCGTCTCGCTGCAGGATGGCAGGGGACACAGCAGAGGCCCCAGTGTGCTCTCCTTCCTCCCAGCCCCGGCAGGGTTTGTCCTCCTCAGGCGAGACCTGGCTCAGCCGAATGAGGTTGCCGAATTTGGAGTCGGACTTGGAGCCCGAGGGTGGCTTGCGGGCCTTGTGGCGGCCTGGCAGGCTGCAGCTGTAGAAGGCCAGGATGGGCTTGGGGTCCGAGTCGGGCATGTGGTGGCCAGTGATGGCTGCCTTGAGCGGGGCCAGCACGTCGGAGACCACGTCAGTGCAGGTCTCGCCCCACAGCCCGTGCCCAGCCTCTTGCAGACTCAGGTCATCCAGCTGGTCGATGGCTCTTTGCATATCTGGTGCCTTCTCCTCTCGGAAGAAGAGCCCACTGCCGGCCACAGTGCCCATGCCCGCGGCCTCCTTCTCCTCGGCCAGATGGTAGTAGGGGATCCCATCTTCTGCAGTGGCCACGACAGGCGTGGGGGGCTTGCCCTCCACCTGCAGTGAGAGGCGGCAGCTTCGTAGCGAGAGCTGGTAGTAGCGGGTGGTCTCGTGGGCACTGCGCAGCTGCTGCATGGACACAAAAGGGTGGCGTAGGGCGGCGCTGGGGCTGATGCGCTCGTGGGACTCCCAGGTCAGCATGCGCTTGATCAGCTCCACCATGCTCTTGAGGTCGGCGTGTTGTGCCAGCGCCTCCCGGTCGGGGAAGTTCAGCCGACTGGCCACACTGCCTCCGTTCACCGTCTCAATCTGGTCCAAGGACTTGAGTATGTACTTGCGGCGCTCCAGTGGACGCACCTGGCGGGGCATGGGGAGGGGGGGTGGGGTTGACGCGCGTGCAGGTCTACGGCCCTGGGCACGCCCGCTGTGTCACCCACATGTAGTCCCAACTTCCGGGTCTGACCATGATCCACCTTGGAGCTCTCTGGCTGCTAGGAGTGCCACCCTGGATCCCTTACACCTGAGCCCCTCTAATCTAATCCAAAGCTCTCACTGGCCCAAGTTCCATCCCTTGCCCCAGACCTCCAGTCCTCTCTGGCCCCTCGGGTGCAGCTCCTACCAGCAGCTATCAGAGGGAATATCCGGAATCTCTAGTCCTCCCTGGAATCAAATCCAGGTCCCTCTTATGGCCACAGCTCCACACTTTATCCCAGGCCTCCCGGTGGTCAAACCCAGACCTTTCTTACTCTACTAGTTTGTCACCCCTTGATATGGCACTGCCATCGACTTTTATTCTCACCTGTGGTCCCATCCAGACCCTTCTTGCTGTGAAATCAAGCTCACACTTCTAGTCCCCTCTGCTGTCTAACCCAGGCTCTTGCTGCACAGATTTGAGGGGTAAAGCCATAAAGGTAGCTGACTGGCTGCTGCCCAAACCTCTAGACTCACAATGATCCTTTTTTTTTTTTTTTTTTTTTTTTTAGAGGGAGTTTTGCTATTGTAGCCCAAGCTGGAGTACAATGGTGCCATCCGGCTAACTGCAACCTCCACCTCCCAGGTTCAAGTGATTCTCCTGCCTCAGCCTCCCGAGTAGCTGGAATTATAGGCGTCTGCTGACGCACCTGGCTAATTTTTGTATTTTTTGTAGAGATGGAGTTTCACCATGTTGGCCAGGCTGGTCTTGAATGCCTGACCTCAAGTGATCCACCCCCCTCAGCCTCCCAAAATGCTAGGATTACAGGTGTGAGCCATCACGCCTTTTTTTCTTTTTTAATAGAGACGAGGTTTCACCATATTCATCAGGCTGGTCTCGAACTCCTGACCTAAGGTGATCCACTCACCTTGGCCTCCCAAAGTGCTGGGATTACAAGTGTGAGCCACCAAGCCCAGCCTTTCTTTTTTTCTTTTGAGATGGAGTTGCACTCTTTTAGCCCAGGCCAGAGTGCAATGGTGTGATCTCAGCTCACTGCAACCTCCACCTTCCAAGTTTAAGTGATTCTCCTACCTCAGCCTTCCATGTAGCTGGGATTACAGATGTCTGCCACCATGCCTGGCTAACTCCCAAAGTGCTGGGATTACACAGGGTGAGCCACTGTGCCTGGCCTCAGATCCTCTTTTTTTTTTGAAACAGGGTCTTGCTCTGTCGCCCAGGCTGGAGTGTAGTGGTGCAGTCATAGTTCACTGCAGCCGCCAACTCCTGGGTTCAAGTGATCTTCCCACCTAGCCTTCCAAGTAGCTTGGGACTACAGGTGTGTGCCACCACACCTTGCTAAATTTAATTTTTTTTTTTTTTTAACAGACGGGGTTTCTCCATGTTGGTCAGGCTGATCTCAAACTCCCGACCTCAGGTGATCCTCCCTCCTTGGCCTCCCAAAGTGCTGGGATTACAGGTGTGAGCCACCTTACCCAGCCTTAAACATTTTTCTAGCAATGCATTCTTGCTATGTCACCAGGGATGGCCTCAAGCGATCCTCCTGCCTTGGCCTCCCAAAATGCTGGGATCACAGGCATAAGCCATTGCCCTCGGCCTCTCTCGCAATTCTCATAGCCAACCTCAGACCTCTTATTTTCTCTGTGGTCTAATCCCTCATGCCACACAAGTTGCTGACTCCAGAGCTGAAGCTGGCAGAGAAGCTGCCCGAATCTTCCTGTCACACTTGTGGTATGACCCAGATCCCTCTTGCTGCAGCAGCCCCTGCATCTGACTTTCAAACATCCAGTTCTCCCTGCAGTTTCTTCCCCAGATCTATCTGGCAGCAACAGCCCTCAGCACTAACCAATCCCACATTTGATCTCATCCAGCTCTTTCTTGCTGTGAAAATGCCCTAGGCTAGAGGCCAGGTGCAGTGGCTCGTGCCTGTAATCCCAGCACTTTGGGAGGCCCAGGTGAGTGGATCACCCGAGGTCAGGAGATCGAGACCATCCTGGCTAACACGGTGAAACCCTGTCTCTACTAAAAATACAAAAAATTAGCCAGGCAGGGTGGCATGCGCCTGTAGTCCCAGCTACTTGGGAGGCTGAGGCAGGAGAATCGCTTGAACCTGGGAGGTGGAGGCTGCAGTGAGCCAAGATCGTGCCTCTGCACTACAGCCTGGGCAACAGAGTGTGACTCCGTCTCAAAAAAGAAAGAAAAGAAAATGCCCTAGGCTGACCCTCAAGGTCCAGTCCTTGCTGAAGTTCAGCCCAGAATTTTTTTTTCAATTATTAAAACAGTATTTTTTCTTTTTTTAAATTTTTACGCCATTCTTCTGGTCTGATAGATTATTCTTTTTTTCTTTTTGAAACAGGGTCTTGCTTTGTGACCCAGACTCAAGTGCACTGGCATGATCACAGCTCACTGCAGCCTGGACCTCCCAGGCTCAAGAATTCTCCTGCCTCAGCCCACCACGTACCTGGGACAACAGACCCATACCACCATGCCCGGCTAATTTTTTTTTTTTTCATATTTTACAAAGAGGAGGTCTCACTGTGTTCCCCAAGCTAGTCTCAACCTCCTGGGCTCAAAGGATCCTCCTACCACAGTCTCCCAAAGTGCTGGGATTACAGGTGTGAGCCACCTCGCCCGACCTAGATATTTTTCTTCATATAACAGCCCCCACACTGACTGCCCTCACCCAACGTTTCCCTTACCTTCGTCTCGGCCAGGTAGTCAGCCGAGGACTTGAGATGCCAGGGGTTGGTGGCGTCAGGATGGGGGTTGCACTTGAAGAAGTGGTGGGCCTTGCGGGCGGCGTGCAACAGGTGCGGCTTGGGCAGGCCCTGGGTCTCACAGATGTAGCGCACCTGGTCGTACTCGTTGTTGCCCGGGTAGAGGGGCCAGCCCAGGTGCAGCTCAGCCATGACGCAGCCTAGGGACCACATGTCCACCTTCTCGCAGAAGGGTAGCCCTAGAAGAATCTCAGGGGCCCGGTAGAAGCGCGACTGGATGTATGGCTCCTTCACGTAGCGCACCTCGCTGAAAATGCTGGCCGAGCCGAAGTCGATCACCTGTTAGGGGTGGGGAAGAGGGCGAGTGTGCGGGTCAGGCTGCAGGGACAGCCAAGCTGGGCCACCCCCTGGCATCTCTCACCTGGCATCTTCCTGCATCTGACATTGGACTCTGTCCATCTCCGGGTCTGTGACTCTTTAGTTGCTTTGTTGGGTTTTTTTTTCTTTTTGAGACCGAGTCTCATGCTGTCCCCAAGGCTGGAGCGCAGTGGCAGTATCTCAGCTCACTGCTACCTCCACCTCCTGGGTTCAAGCGATTCTCCTGCCTCAGCCTCCCCAATAGCTGGGATTATAGGCGCACACCACCACACCAGGGTAATTTTTGTATTTTTAGTAGAGACGAGGTTTCTCCATGTTGGCCAGGCTGGTCTTGAACTCCTGACCTCAGGTGATCCACCCGCCTCAGCCTCTCAAAGTGCTGGGATTATAAGCATGAGTCACTGCACCTGGCTGGCCTCAGTTTCCTTTTCTGAGTTTTTCTGCTTTTCATTCAGCTATCCCTCACTGTTTTGTTTTGTTTTGTTGTGAGACAGAGTCTTGCTCTGTCGTCCAGGCTGGAGTACAGTGGTGTGATCTTGGCTCACGAAACCTCTGCCTCCCAGGTTTAAGCGATTCTTCTGCCTCAGCCTGCTGAGTAGCTGGGATCACAGGCACTCACAGCCATACCTGGCTGATTTTTACACTTTCAGTAGAGACAGGGTTTCACCACATTGGCCAGGACAGTCTCAAACTCCTGACCTCAACTGATCCACCCACCTCAGCCTCCCAAAGTGCTGGGATTACAGACATGAGTCACTGCACCCAGCCATCCCTCACCGTTTACTTGCAGAAAGCAGTATCATGAAATGGTTATTAATTGCAGTTCTGATCCCAAAGTGCCAGGGCTTCAATACCCAAGAGGCCGAGTGACCTGGGCACTTAGTCAATGTTTGCGGAATTCATTCATTCTTTCCACAGAGACGGTGAGGGTGATAATGCCGGCCAAGTGCTGTGGATCCGTCCTGTCTGTCTCCTGCTGTGTCTGTGGAAGTCCCTGCTTCCCTGGGTCTCTGTCCTTCCACCTTTTGGGGCAGCATAATCCGCCTTTTTCTGTCTCTGTGTGTCTCTGTGTCTCTTGACAAGCATTCAGTTAGCACTGGCTCCATGACTGCAGTGCTCAGAGATGTCAGGGATACAGCGATGACCAAGTCAGCTTTGGCCTTGCCCTCAGGGTGCCCCTGGTTCAGACCAATCCAGACAGTGTCAAACCCAAAAGCAGACAGAGGACTGGGCATGGTGGTCACACCTGTAATTCCAGCACTTTGGGAGACCAAGGGGGGCGGATTGCTTGAGCTCAGGACTTCGAGCCAGCCTGGACAACATGACGAAATCCCGTCTCTACCAAAAAATACAAAAATTAGCCGGGCATAGTGCATGTCTGTAGTCCCAGCTCCTCGGGAGGCTGGGGCAGGAGAACCACCTGAGCCCAGAAGGCAGAGGCCGCAGTGAGCCGAGAAGATGCCATGGCACTCCAGCCTGGGTGAGAGAGCCAGACCCTGTCTCAAAAAAAAAAAAGTGGGCCAATTGTGGTGGCTCACACCTGTAATCCTAGCACTTTGGGAGGCCGAGGCAGACAGATCACAAGGTCAGGAGTTTGAGACCAGCCTGGCCAACATGGTGGAACCCTGTCTCTACTAAAAACACAAAAACTAGCTGGGTGTGGTGGCGAATGCCTGTAATCCCAGCTATTCAGAAGGCTATGGCAAGAGAATTGCTCGAAACCTGGAGGCGAAGGTTTCAGTGAACCGAGATCATGCCCCTGCACTCCAACCTAGGCGACAGAGCAAGACTGTCTCAAAAAAAAAAAAAAAAAGCCAAAAGTGGCAGCTTCCCTTCCATGCTCTCTCTCCTGCCAGGTAAGACATGCCTTGCTTCCCCTTCACCTTCTGCCATGACTGTAACTTTCCTGAGGCCTCCCCAGCCATGAGGAACTGTGAGTCAATTAAACCCCTCTTCTTTCTTTATAAATTACCCAATCTCAGGTAGTGCTTTTTTTTTTTAATATTTTTTTTAAAAAAGCGGGCCTGGCCGGGCACAGTGGCTCACACCTGTAATCCCAGCACTTTGGGAGGCCGAGGCGGGCAGACCACGAGGTCAAAAGATTGAGACCACTGGCCAACATGGTGAAACCCCGTCTCTACTAAAAATACAAAAAAATTAGCTGGGCATGGTGGCGCGCGCCTGTAGTCCCAGCTACTACGGAGGCTGAGGCAGAATTGCTTGAATCTGGGAGGCAGAGGTTGCAGTGAGCCGACGTCGTGCCACTGCACTCCAGCCTGGTGCCTGGTGATGGAGTGAGACTCTGTCTCAAAAAAATAAAATAAAATAAAGCGGGCCCCTTGGCGGTGGGGGCGGTCTGCGGCATGCGGCCCAGCTCCTTTTTTTTTTTTTTTTTTAAATGGAGTCTCACTCTATCACCCAGGCTAGAGTGCAATGGCATGATCTGAGCTCACTGCAACTTCCACCTGTGGGTTTCAAGTGTTTCTTGTGCCTCGGCCTCCTGAGTAGCTGGGACTACAGGTGTATGCCACTACACCCAGCTAATTTTTGTATTATTAGTAAAGACAGGGTTTCACCATGTTGGCCAGGCTGGTCTCAAACCCCTGACCTCAAGTGATCCACTTGCCTTGGTCTCCCAAAGCCTGGTATTACAAGTGTGAGCCACTGTACCCAGCCTACAGGTAGTTCCTTATAGCAGTGTGAGAACAGGCTAATACACTCCTACCTCAGGGTCTTTGCACTGACTGTTCCCTCTGCCTGGATGCTCTGTCTCCAGGTGACTACACGGCTTTCTCCCTCCTTCAGGACATCCCTCAAAGTCACTTTCTCAGTGAGTCCTTGCCAACTACCATGTCTAAATTCCACTCAGCACATCCACCCCTATGAACACCCAGCTTCCTCCTCCTTCCTGCTTCTCACTGGCTTACCGTATTTTACTCATTTATCTTGGTGACTGTCTCTCCCACTAGAATGTCAGCCCCACAAGGACAGGACCAGGCCAGAGGAGCTGAGCTGAGAATGGACTAGGACAAGGAGACCTCAGGGCCTGGAGGGGGACAGGGGAGACCTCAGGTCTGGGATAGAGAAGACATCAGAATTGGGACAAGAAGATGTGGAAGATCTGGGGGCCAGGAGCAGAGCAGAGCTCTTAGGAACAGGGTTGGGGAGACCTCAGGCCCCTGAGGTGGACAAGAGAAACCTCAGTGTCGGAAGAGACTGGGCACAGTGGCTCCTGCCTGTAATCCCACCGCTTTGGGAAGCTGAGACAGGAGGATTGCTTGAGCCCAGGAGTTTGAGACCAGCCTGGGCAACACAGCAAGACCTTGCTCTAAAAAAAAATTTTAAAAAAACATTAAAATTAGCCAGGAACAGTGGTGTGTGCTTGTAGTCCCAGCTACTTGGAAGATCAAAGCGGGAGGATTGCTTGAGCTCAGGAGTTGAAGGCTGCAGTGAGCTATGATCACACCGCTGCACTCCAACCTGGGCAACAGAGCAAGACCCTGTCCCTAAAAATAAGTAAATAAATAAATATCTTAAAAATTTTATAAGTATGCTGGGTGTGGTCGCTCACGCCTGTAATGCAAGCACTTTGGAGGCCAAGGCGGGTGGATCACCTGCGGTCAGAAGTTCAAGACCAGCCTGATCAACATGGTGAAACTCTGTCTCTATTAAAAAAAAAAAAAATTTAAAGTGAGAAAAAAGACATCTAGGGCTGGAAGAAGCTGGAAAAAGACAAGGAACTAGGGACGCAGCCACCCTAGATGGCCCCTACTCACCTTGACCCTGAAAGGGCAGCGGGTCTGGTCCACCAGCATGATGTTCTCGGGCTTGAGATCGGCATGGATGATCGCCAGCTCCTTGAGCCGGGCCAGGGCTCGGAGCACCTGCAGGGTGACTGTACGGATGTGGCAGGCAGGGAGGGGCGCAAAGTTGTTCTCTTTCTGGAACTCGAAAAGGTTTTGCTCCAGCAGCTCGAAGACCAGGTAGAACTTGAGGGCGTCATGAAAGAACTCAAGGAAGCGGATGACATGGGCCTCGTCGGGGTCCAGGCCCCGCAAGCAGCGCAGCAGCTTCAGCTCGTTCTTGATGACGCGGTTGCGGTAGGCGTCGTTCTTGAGGATCTTGATGGCCACCATCTCGCCTGTGCTCCGCCGCCAGCCCTTGGCTACCTCCCCAAAGGTGCCTTTGCCTAAGACCTCAATGATGTCGTAGCAGTCTGTCTCTGACTGGATAGTGGCCATGGTGTCCATGCTGCCGGACACCGCCCTGCCCACGCCCCTGCGCCACTGGCTCCGCCGCCAAGGCCTCTGACACTGCCGGCCCCCCAGCGGGGGAAAGAGAACCACACTCGTGCCTTCTCCTGTGAGGTTGACCCCTGCGTCCTTGGCACCCCCAGACCCCTTGGCCACACTGTGAGTCTGCCAGGGCCTGCACCCAGAACCCACCCAGGTCTCCTGCTTCCCTAAAGCCTTCCTGGCTTGGGACAAGGGGCTCCGGGCCCCCCAAATGGGTTTCAGCGTTGTTGAGTGGCTCTGGTGTTCTGTTGTTAGAGACCTGAGTCCTGGCTGGAGTGGGGGTTGGGTACCAGGCTGGGCCCCCTCCCCCACCCAGTGGCGGAACCTTGCAAGGACCAAACAGGTGAAGTGTTGACAGAGGGGAGTCTGATTGCGGGCCTTGGGCAAAAAGGAATGGGGATAAGGCAGAGGTGAGGAAAGGCAGGCTTCTCAAGCTCCAGAGATGTGATATGTGTGTGTGTGTGTGTGTCCAGAAACTCCTGTCCCAGCCTGTGGCGACCACAGGGTGAGGTTGTAAAAGGCCCTGAAGGCCAGGCTGAGTTTGGACTTTGTTCTGAGGGCACTTGGGAGCCACAGAAGGGCTTTGAGCAGGGTCAGATATGAGTGTCAGAAAGTTACTGTGTGAAAAAGGATAGGTTGGAGTGGGTAAGAGTGGAGGCCCCAAGCCTGGGAAAGAGTCCAGGGCAGGGCACAGATGGGGGAGGTCAGGGAGAGGAGGAGGAGGCCAGTGGATGGCACACTCAGGAGGCCGTGAGACCGACAGGTGGGGGAAAGAAGGGCGCTCTCCAGGACCAGATCCAGACCCAGGGCTCTGGCATGAAGGAGCAGTCCCCGAGAAGGGAACGCATATAGGAGCGGACTGGGGGACCTGTTGAGGCCAAATTAGAAAATGTATTTTTTTTTTTGGCTGGGCAAAGTGGTTCATGCTTGTAATCCCAGCACTTTGGGAGGCCGGGGCGGGTGGGCGGATCACGAGGTCAAGAGATTGAGACCATCATAGCTAACATGATGAAACCCCATCTCTACTAAAAATACAAAAAATTAGCCGGGCGTGGTGACATGCGCCTGTAATCCCAGCTACCCGTGAGGCTGAGGCACAAGAATCACTTGAACCTGGGAGGCGGAGGTTGCAGTGAGCCGAGATCGTGCCACTGTACTCCAGCCTGGGTGACAGAGCGAGACTCTGTCTCGAAAAAAAAAAAAAGAAGAAGAAGAAGAAAGAAAATGTATTTATTTTTATTTATCTTTTTAATTTTTTGTAGAAATGGGGTCTCACTATATTGTACATGCTGGTCTTAAACTCCTGGCCTCAAGTGATCCTCCTGCCTTGACCTCCCAAAGTGCTGGGATTGTAGGCATGAGCCACCACTCCAGCCAGATTAGAAAATTTAACATCAAAACATTTAAACCAGGATGGAATGCTTTAGAAGTCTTATCTGATCCTTACAACGTACAAAGTAGGGATTTCATGGAAGAGAAAACCAAGGCACAAAGAAGTTTTTTTAAATGCCTGGCTAGGAGCAGTGGCTCATATCTGTATGATCTCAGCACTTTGGGAGGCCAAGGCAGGCGGAACACCTGAGGTCAGGAGTTGGAGACCAGCCTGGCCAACATGACAAAATCAAATACAAAAGTTAGCTGGGCATGGTGGGGCACACCTGTTGTCCCAGCTACTCGGGAGGCTGACACATGAGAATCGCTTGATCCTGGGAGGCGGAGGTTGCAGTGAGCCAAGATTGCACCACTGTACTCCAGCCTGGGCAATGAGTGAGACTCTGTCTCGAAAAATAAAAAAATAAAATAAAATAAAATAAAATAAAATGCCTAGGGTCACCCAGGTGACTGCCAGAGACAGCCTTTGACCCTGAGCAGCCCAGCTCCAGCACCAGGCTCTGAACCACCACCCACACAACCTCCTAATGACCAGGAGACCTCAGCGGGGTAGTCGTGCAGAAGCTGCTGGGTCCCTAAGGGGATGCAGGAGTTTGGGAGTTGTCAGCACAGAGAGGAGGTGGGGAAGTCATAGGGGAGGGTGAAGCACCCTAGGGAGGGTGTGGGGGTGGACAGGGCCCTGGAGGAGCCCCAAGTGCCCAAGGAGAGAGAGGTATGGGGAAGAGAGGAGCAAATGTCAGGAAGATCAAAGGGGCCTTGAGAAGTCAGGACGAGAGAGACAAAGGAAACCCTCAGGTGTGGCCACGGAGAGGTCACTACTGACACATACAAGGTAGGAGGAAAACCCCAATGCTGGGAACTTGGAAACAGGTGTGCACCGTGAATGTAGCTAACTCCTGCCATGTCTGGTGGGGGCGAAGAAAAGGTGTGTGGTAAGGCAGTGACCCAGGGAGGGCCAGCTTGAAGGGATAAGGTACTCAAGTGAGTGCGGAAATCTGCCAGGCCCCTGATCCGCTGAGACAGGAGAGGGAGAGGTGAAGAGCATGGAGGGGCTGTCGGGACGAGACTTGGAAAGGGATATCGAGTCTCCTTAGTCCAGGTGGGATATCACAGAGATGCGGAGGAGGCTGGGGGCCCTGGTGGGAACCCCGGGACTTAGATCCTGAATCAGGATGGCAGGGATGGATGGCAGCTGGTCCCTGGGAGTTGAGACCAGCACTGACAGGTGCTGAGGACCTAGTTCCAAGAGGCGGCTGTGTGTTTGGGGTGGAGCCTTTGGACCCAGAATCCTGAAGAGGGGACCAGAAGCGCCCTTCCTGGGTGGGGCGGGAGTGGATGGAGCCGTCAAACCAGCCAGACAGGAAAGAGAAGGCCAGGATGTGCAGAAGTGCCCTCGCCAGCAGAGGGCAGGTGGGGAGCAACCAGCCCGGTAGGAGTGGGTCCCCCAGAACAGGCCGGCTCCCTGGCAGAGGGATTCTGAAGCTGTGCTCTACCAGGGAACGTCCCAGAGTCCTCTTCAATGACCCCTGGGAATTCTCAAGGACTAGGGAAGTCTCCCCTCCCACCAGGGCCTGCCACAAGGCCACACGGACTCTTTGTTTTTGTTTTTGTTGAGACAGAGTCTGGCTCTGTTGCCCAGGCTGGAGTGCAGGGGCACGATCATGGCTGACTGCAGCCTCGACCTCCTGGGCTCAAGCCATCCTCCCACCTCAGCCTCCCAAGTAGTTGGGATTACAGGCACAGGCCACCATGCTTGGCTAATTTTTGTATTCTAGAGCTGAGGTTTCCCTATGTTGCCCATGCCGGTCTCAAGCTCCTGGGCTCAAGCAATCCTCCTACCTTGGCCTCACAAGTGCTGGCATTATAGGTGTGAGCCACTGCACCCAGCCCGCCTGACTCTTCTCAGACCAGATGTGACCTGTTTCTTCCCTGACACCAGAGGTTCCCCTCAGGCCAGGCTGAGGTGACCCCTAAAACCTCTTCTTTGGAGACTGCCTTCTCTGCATCTCCCCTGTACCCACCCCGCCCCTCCCCCCGCCATGCACACGGAGGAGATGAACACATGGCTACTTCCGGATTACTTTATTCACATGGCTTGTGGGATACACACACTCCTGCCAGCGAGACAGGAGCAGGCCTCCCCACTAGCCCTGGTCAGTCGCCCACCTCCTGGCCCTCTTAGGGTTAGTGCTAGTCATCACACACACAACAGCGGGGGCGGGGGAGGAGAAAGGAAGCCAAGAAGGGAGTCTCCATCTGCCCAGGGGCTTCAGACAGCCGCAGCCTGAGCCCCCTCCATCCTGGCTGGGCCTGGAGCCCCTGTCTCCGAAAACCCCACGCTGGGCAGCCGCACCCGGAATCCACCCTCTTCCTGGTCTCCACTCCCACTCTGGGCCTTGGGGCTTAGGGACACCCTCGGGAAGCGGAACTTTGGGGACTTCTCTCTCACGGGGGACTTGGGGGCTGCGTCGCCCTCCTGTCCCCGCGAGGCTTTAGAAGGGGCCGCCAGGCCTACGCGTGGCAAGCGGACCCGGACCCGGCCCCGGCGTCCCAAGGCCCCTTCCGCACTGCCCTCTTCCTCCTCCTCTTCCTCGGGGCTGGGGGAGCCTTCCCCAGCGACCGTCTCGCTCTGGCTGAAGCCCACTCGGGGCAGCCTGAGTTTGGGGCTCTTGGCCTTGTCACCCTCCTCGGCCCCCTCCTTGGCCCGAGCCAGGCCAAACCGGGGCAGCCTCACCTTGAGCTTGTGTCCCGCCTCCCCGTCCCCATCTGCCACCTGGTACTCGGCGTGGTTCCCCCCAGGTGGCGAGAGCTCCACGTCGGGCAGTGAGAGGCGGAAGGCACGCTCGGCCCCTGGGGGCTGCTCCTCAGCACCCTGGCCCCCCACCCCAGCTCTGGCCCCCAGCGTGGGCAACTTCAGCTTCAGCCCACCCTCACCTGTGGCCGCCTCGCCTGCCTGCGTCTCTCGGCTTAGCCCCATGTCCAGCTCAAGCTGGGGCACTGTCACAGTGGGCATCTTGAAGACACCCTCACCCACCAACAGCTCCCCACCTGCAACCTGGGTTCCTGGCAGAGACAGGGTCACCTGGGGCACCTGGACCCTGTAGCCTGCTGTGCCCTCTGCTGAAGGGGCTGCACTCTCAGCCTGCTGCCCTGGGGTACCCGCCTCCCCAAAGCCAGTCAGCTCCACCTGGGGCAGGGAGATGCCCAGCGGAGGCATCCTCAGCCCCGCCTCATGGCCCTCAGTGACCACCTGCCTGGCTGTGGGCACCTGCAGCCCTGACAGCTGCATTCCACTGATGGCCACCGCCCCCTCCGCTCTCCCTTCCTCCTGGGCACCCAGCGTGACCAGCTCCACCTCAGGGATCTTAAGCTGCACAGTGGTGGACTCAGCCTTTTCTCCCGGGCTGGCACGCTCGCCTTGAACTTCTGCTTCCTTCCCTCGAGCCAGCCCAAAGGAGGGCATCTTCAGCTTGGGCATCTTCACCTTCCCATCCCAGCCCCAGCCCTTGCCCTCCAACTCAGACACCCCCGGCACTAGTTCTGCTGCCGCAGTGTCCCGGCCTCTGACTCCAAACTTGGGCAGAGCAAACCTGGGCCCCTTGAACTTGAGGTCGGCCCCTGCCACCTCTACCTTGCCTGAGGGCAGGTGGGCATCCAGGCTGAGCTGTGGGATGGACAAATCGAGGGCAGGCAGCAGGCTTGCCTCCCCGGCCCCTTTGGCCTCAGCCTCAGCCCCTACCCGAGCCTTGGGGAGCGAGATGGCAAACTTGGATACCTTCAGCTTGGTGGCTCGCCCAGCCCCCTCAGCCTCTGCCTTGGCCACCTTTGGCCCCGAGAGTCCAAACTTGGGCAAGGAGAACTTGGAAGAGGGCTTGACTTTCATCTCCATCGTCTCCAGCCGCCCTTCCTCAGCTTCCACAGTGGGCAGCTGTGGAGTGACAATTTCAACAGAGGGCACTCGGAAGCCCACTTCCCTGACCCCTGCTGCCAGCTTGGGGCCCTCCGCCCGCTCTGCCTTGCCCATTTCGGCGGCTGGGACCTGCCCCTCCAGGCCAAAGGCCCCTGGCAGGTCTAGCTCCACTGAGGGCAGAGTGAGAGAGGGGACCCCCACATGAGCCTCACCATCCACCTCTGGCTGCAGACAGGGAAGGGTTACCAGCTTCCCTGAGACCTCAGCGTCCGCCTCGCCTGGCTTGCCACGTGATGGGGACTCTGCCCTCCCTAGCTTGGGCATGGTCATCTTGGGCATCTTGAAGCCAAATTCCATCCCTTCTGCCGGCTCTGCCTTGGCGGTTTTTAGCTGCACCTCTGGAGCCCTGGGCAGCTTCACCTCTGGTGCCTTTGGAAGATGTACATCCGGAACCTTTGGCACTTGCATTTCCGGCAGCCGAATCTCTGACACTTTCGGCAGCTGCACCTCGGGGAGTTGCACGTCGGGCACAGCCATCTCAGGCACCTTGGGGAGTTTTATCTCCGGGAGCTTCACGTCAGGGACTTTTATTTCTGACACTTTCGGCAGCTGCACCTCTGGGAGGTGTACATCGGGCACGACCATCTCCGGCACCTTGGGGAGTTTCATCTCTGAGACTTTTGGCAGCTGCACCTCGGGGAGTTGAACCTCTGGCACAGCCATCTCGGGCATTTTAGGGAGTTTCATCTCTGGGACTTTCGGGAGCTGCACTTCCGGCAGGTGCACATCCGGCACGGCCATCTCGGGCACCTTCGGGAGTTTCACTTCAGGGAGCTTCATCTCAGGGAGCTTCATCTCTGGGACTTTCGGAAGCTGTACTTCTGGCAGGGGCACATCGGGCACAGCCATCTCGGGCACCTTCGGGAGTTTCATTTCAGGGAGTTTCATTTCAGGGAGTTTCATCTCAGGCACCTTTGGAAGCTTCATCTCAGGGACTTTCATCTCTGGCACTTTCGGCAGCTGCACCTCTGGAAGCCGCACCTCCGGCACAGCCATCTCTGACACCTTTGGGAGTTTCATCTCTGGCACTTTCGGGAGCTGCACCTCTGGAAGCCGCACCTCCGGCACAGCCATCTCTGACACCTTTGGGAGTTTCATCTCTGACACCTTCGGGAGCTGCACCTCTGGGAGTCGAACCTCTGGAAGGGCTGCCTCGGGCACTTTTGGAAGCCTGACCTCAGGAGCCTTGGGGAGCTTCACTTCAGGTGCCTTGGGCACCTTGACCTCGGGCCCTGACACTCCGATGCCAAGGGAGGGCATCTTGATGGTGGGCAGCTTCAGCTTGCTCTCCACGGCTTCAGGAGCTGTGGGCCGGGGCTCCAGGAGGGAAAGCCCAAAGGTGGGCATTCGAAGTCTGGGACCTCTCACCCTGGCCTCAGGGCTGCCCTTGGCTACTTTGGCCTCAGCAACTTCCTTCGCTCGAGCCCCGAATCGGGGGAAACTAAGGCGGGGCATCTTCAGGGCCACCTCAGGTGCCTCTCCCCGGGCCTCCACCTCTGCACCCGGCAGAGCTAGGTCCACCCCCACAGTAGGTGCTGCTACATCCAGGGTGGGAACTGCCACAGCCCCTTCCCGGGTCTCCAGGCAGGGAAGTGTGGGCAGAGTGGGCAGTGAGGGCAAGGTGGGCAGCTCCACCTGGGGGACCTGGATCCCTATGGCTGGGAGCTCCACAGCAGGCGGAGCCGGGGCTCCAAGCCCAAGGGTTGGCAGGTGGAGGGCAAAGCCACCAGCTGCCTCTGCGGAGGGGGCCACCTTGGGGGGTGAGACCTGGGGGACACCCACCTCGGCCCCTGGCAGCCGGGGCCCAACCAGCTCCACCTGGGGGGCTGTGAAACGAGCTCCCGCAGCCACCTCGGCCTCCACCTTGGCCTTCCTGGGGGGAGGAGCAGCGGCGGCCAGCCGGGCTGCCTCGGCCTCTTCGGCCACTTCTCGTACACGCAGCCGAGGGAGCTGGAGGCGCCGGCGGGCAGGGGCGGCTGGGACAGGACCCTTGACAGCCTCAGCTTTGAGGCCCCGGCGCAGGCGGGAGAACTTGGGAAAGGAGAACTCGACGTCAACAGGGGCCAGGTCAGCGGGGACCCCTAGAGCCCCAGGCACCACCACCATCTTCTTCTTCTTCACAGGGGACAGACTCTGGATGTTCTGGGGAGAGAGGAGAGAGGCAGGAGGCGGTGGGACAGTGGGAGGCTGGGAGCGGACAAGAAGAGCCCCTCCTGGTATTGGACCAGGCCAGGGATGCGCTAGGTCAAGTATCGTGTCCCCCAAACACCAACCCCATTTATTGCCTGTCATTTCACCATGAGTGCCCAGGAAGGCAGGCAGCCATCTAAAATCTCCAAACGAGTCAACAGGAGTGTAGGGACTGGAACCCAAGACTTCTAGCTCCTGATCCAGGATTTTCCCCAACATCCTCATTCTCGAGATGGGGAAACTGAGGCCCAGGAAGTGAAAGAAATTTGTCCAGGGCGACTCAGCAGAGCAGTAATTGGGCCCCACTCAGGCTGGAACCTGGCTTCCCTGGTTCCAAGTAGCCTGGTTCAGGACCCCTAGCAAGCCTGGATCCGATGGTGGGGACGCCTCTCCAAGATGGGTGAGGGCCCCGGGCTAGAGTGGCTCAGTCCCCCTCCCGGGGGAGCAGTTTAGGGGCGGAGAGCAAGGGGCAGAGAATGGGATTAGCTTGGGTTAGTGACAAGACAGAGGGCAAGGCTGGCCCATGGTGGCGGGGAATGGGGGTCACGGCGCAGAGACGGGATCGCTGGGGCAGTCCAGGGCTGGGACCGGGCTAAGCACGCGTACCAGCTTGGCCACCTTGGCCCGCGGGCCCTTGATCTCGTAGCCGGCCACGGTCCCGGGCCGCAGCGCCAGGTCCCCGGTGGGCACAGTGCGCTTCAGGCAGAAGGAGACTTTGTAAGGCTCGGCACATTGCAGCAGGCGTAGTGCGTCCTCGTACTTGAAGTTCTCAAAGAACACTCGGGCGCTCAGCAGCTGGTCCCCTGCGGGCGAGGTGGAGGTACGCAGCACGTGGGCATCTCCCGGCTCCGCCCGGGCCGACCTCTGCCCACTTGCACTGAGACCCCCGCGGTGAGGCCCCGCCCCAAATTTTAGCATCTCCAATCCCCAGCGCAAGGTTGAATCGCAATTACGCCGGCCCCGCCCCACAACCTTAGCCCCGCCCCCTGCAATGAGCAAAGCCGCGCCCACTCGGGTCATGCTAGTCACCTTGTCGCTCCCCTATCCAGCCTTATGTTTCAGAGACTGACTTTGCTTCTTTTATCAAGAGAACAGAATCAGAAGAGAACTTCCAGAAGCTCCCACACTGTTCACCCCCTTTCTCCTGAGGCGATTTACTCACTCCACTCAACTTCCTGTTCCTGGGGATCAACTAACCCCACTCCTAGTTCAGGGCAACCCCTCCACCGCCTTCTTAGGTACATACTCCAGCAATTCTCTCCTCTTCCCACATCATCAATTGTCCTTCTCGTCTACATTATTCTCATCAGCATACAAATATGTTATTTCTCCCACGAGAAAGGTTGCCAGCCACGTCGGTTCATGCCTGTAATCCCAGCACTTTGGGAGACCGAGGCAGGTGGATCACCTGAGGTCAAGAGTTCGAGACCAGCCTGACCAACATAGAGAAACCCCGTCTCTACTAAAAATACAAAATTAGCCGGGTGTCATTGCGGGCACCTGTAATCCCAGCCACTTGGGAGACTGAGGCAGAAGAATCACTTGAACCTGGGAGGTGGAGGTTGCAGTGAGCCAAGATCATGCCATTGCACTCCAGCCTGGGCAACAAGAGTGAAACTCCATCTCAAAAAAAAAAAATCAGTCTCACTATGTTGCCCAGTCCAGTCTCAAATTCCTAGGCTCAAGTGATCTCCCACCTCAGCCTCCCAAAATGCTGATATTACAGGTGTGGGCCACTTTCTTTTTCTTTCAAAGACAAGATCTCGCTCTTTTGCACAGGCTGGAGTACACTGGTGCAACCACAAATCACTGCAGCCTTGAACTTCAAGGCTCAAGTGATCCTTCTACCTCAGCCTCCTGAGTACCTGGGACTTCAGGCCTGTGCCACCACACCCAGCCTCTATAACCTCTTAAAGACACACTGCCCCAGGCCTCAGGCCTCGGACCTCCTCTCTGTCTACATGCTCAAGTCATCCCTTGGGAATTCTTGGGAAGCTCATCCAGATTGAGGAGTTTAAAGATCATAAATCTGCTAAGAATTCCCAAGCATATCTCTCCAGCCCAGGATTCTCCCTTCCACCCGAGACTCACATCCAACATCTCCATCATACCTCCACCTGGGTGTCCAATGCCACACCTCTCACTCCTGGACTTTCTTCTCCAAATGAGTACTAGCCTCAGTGTGTTCCTTTTGAGGGACCAGCAATTCCATCCTCAGGTCAAAAATTCCTGGATCCACTGGGTGTGGTGGCTCACACCTGTAATCCCAGCACTTTGGGAGGCCAAGGCAGGTGGATCACCTGAGGTCAGGAGTTTGAGACCAGCCCAGGCAACCTGGTGAACTCCCCCTGCCCCCCACCCCCCAGCTCTACTAAAAATACAAAATAAGCCAGGTACTGGGGAGGCTGAGGCAGGAGAATTGCTTGAACCTGGGAGGCAGAGGTTGCAGTGAGCCAAGATGGTGTCATTGCACTCCAGCCTGGGTAACAGAGCCAGACTCTGTCTCAAAAAAAAAAAAAAAATCCCTGGATCCATCCTTGAAACTCTTCCCATCATTCCCAATATCTAGTCCTCAAAGCTCCTCCTTCAAAATATATCCAGAATTCTATACACACACACACACACACACACACACACACACACACACACACACACATATATGTATGTTCTCTCTTCGCCTCCAAAACGTTTTGGTCTGGAGCATCCTCATCTCTTACCTGGATAATCACAGTAGTCACCTTGTTGGTCTCCCTGCTCCTAACCCTGACCTCATATATTCTACTGTTTTGTTGTTGTTGTTGCTGCTGCTGCTGCTGTTTGCTTTGTTTTTAAAACAGAATCTTGCTTTGTTGCCTAAGCTGGAGTGCAGTGGTGTGATCATGGCTTATTGCAGCTTCAAACTCCTGGGCACAAGCAATCCTCCCGCCTTGGCTTCCCAAAGTGCTGGGATTACAGGTGTGAGCCACCCCATGCTTGGCCATATTCTATTGCTAATGCAGCAGTTCAGCAGTCAATTCATGTTTCTCCTCTGCTCACAGCCCTCACAGAATAAAGGCAAAAGTCCTATAAAGCCCTCTAAAAAATGCCCTCTATTACCTCTCTGGCCTCCTCTCTTACTCTTCTCTTCACTCACTCAATTGCATAGACAGTGGTTTCCTCACTGTTCCTCCCACAAGCTAGTCATGCTCCCACCTTGGGGCATTTGTGCTGGCTATTCCCTCTTCCAGATGGCCTCATTGCGTGTTCCCTTACCTCCTTCAGCCTTTTCGCCCTTTCCAGCCCATACCAATTCTTTTTTTTTTTTTTTTTTTTTTTGAGATGGAGTTTGGAGTTTTGCTCTTTCGCCCAGGCTGGAGTGAAGTGGCACCATCTCGGCTCGCTGCAACCTCCATCCCCTGGATTCAAACAATTCTCCTGCCTCAGCCTCCCAGAGTAGCTGGGATTATAGGCACCCACCACGACGCCCAGCTACTTTTTGTATTTTTAGTAGAGACGGAGTTTCCCCATGTTGGCTAGGCTGGTATCGAACTCCCTACCTCCCTCCCAAAGTGCTAGGATTACAGGCATGAGCAACCGCACCCGGCCAAGCCAACCCCATTAAAAAATGCAGCTGTAGCTGGGCACGGTGGCTCATGCCTGTAATCCTAGCACTTTGGGAGGCCAAGGTGGGAGGATCACCAGGTCAGGAGTTTGAGACCAGCCTGGCCAATATGGGGAAACCCTGTCTCTACTAAAAATATAAAAAGCGGGTGCCTGTAGTCTCAGCTACTCAGGAGGCTGAGGCAGCAGAATCACTTGAACCCAGGAGGAGAGGTTGCAGTGAGTCAAGATCACATCATTGCACTCCAGTGGGGGCAACAGAGTGAGACTCCATCTCAAAAAAAAAAAAAAAAAAAAAAAAGCAGCTGTAGCACATTTTGCCCTCCTGGCAACTGTAGCACATATTGCCTTCTAACTTACTAGATATTTTACTTAATTTGCTTAAATATGTCTCTCCCCACTGGAATGTAAGCTCTCTAAGTGCAGGGACTGTTGTGCACTATTTTGTTCACTGCTGTAGCCCAAGCACCTAAGATAATGTCTGAAGTACAAGGCACTAATAAATATTTGTTTCATGAATAAATCACGTCAGCTTCATCCATGTTTTCCAAAACATCCCTCACTTACAAAGCTCCTCTTCCCAACGCCTCCAAGTAGCTCACTCCACCCTTTTCTCCTGTCCCAACAACAAAAACATTTACTAACACATATTTAAGCACTATGTGCCACTTATGTGCTAAGTGTTTTCACATAGTGACTCATTTAATCTACAATACATAATAATCGCATACTAGAATTAAGTCCCATTTCAGAGATGAGAAAACTGAGGCACAGAAAGATCACAAGCTAGTAAACGGGGATGTGGGATTAGCACCCAGTGAACCTCCGGAGTTTGCAATGAAACCAGTCAGCAAAGCCCTGCCCCAAGTCCTTAACCCCGCCTCCTGGTCGCAGGTCACGCCCCCATCCCCTGGTCCGTTTCAGCCTCGCTTTGGACTCTGGGCAGATTTGTAACCCCGCCCCCGGATGTTGATCCCGCCTCACAAGGCGGGCCCACCCACCTTCCTGCAGGCTGAGGCTCCTGGCGGCGGGTGAGTCCTCGCGCAGCTCTCCAACGAAGATTCCCTCTTTGCCGCCGCCCGCTACGTTGATGCCGCTGACCCCGGTCTGCGCCTCCGTCTCCACGATAATCTCCACCAACTCCGCCCGCCTCAGCTCCTGCAAAGGGCGGCGAGGTGTCGCGTTGGTGGGGCTCTAAGGCTGCACCTCGTCCGGCGCCCGCCATTGCGCTCAATGGTGGCTCATTTACATATATATTTAGAGACGGAGGGGGTGTCTCGCCACTTTGCCCGGGCTGGTCTCGAACTCCTGGGCTCAAGATATCCTCCCGCCTCGGCCTCCCAAAGTGCTGGGATTACAGGCGTGAGCCACCACGCCCGGCCAGAAGTGGCTATTCAGCCGGTCCTCAGGGCACACGCCCCTTGGCGCTGCCCTAGCAGGACGTTGGGGCCCACCCACTCCGGCGTCTCCCCCTTAAAGCAAGCCCGCCGGCGGCTGGCTTTCTCGGACCTGCGGAACGCTTAAACAGCTCCGCGGCCGGCTGGCCTCTCTAGGACCCTAGAGCTGCAGTCGGTAGGAGTTAGGAGAGGAGACGGGGTTGTAAGGGGAGGGACAGCGTCAGAAGGGGCTGGAGAGAAGTTGTGATTGAGGCGGGACCAGGATCGTGGGGGCGTGGTCAGGTCGGGAGGGCGGGGCTGCGGGGAGGTCAGTGAGAGTAGGAAGGTTAAAAGAGCGCAGGCCTGGAAGAGCCAAACGGGGTATAGAAGCCTGCCAAAGATAGCAGAGGAGTGTGGCCGGAGTTTATGAGGGGTTATTTGAAACTGGGGTGGAGACCCATATTCTTTTTTTGTGGGAAGAGACAGGGTCTCTCACTCTGTCCCCAGGCTTGAGTGCAGTGGTGTGATCATGGCTCACTGCAGCCACCACCTCCTAAACTCAAGCAATCCTCCTGCTCCGGTCTCCCAGGTAGTTGGAAACACAGGCAGGCACCACCACACCCAGAAAATTTTTAATTTTTTTTTTTAGAGGCGGGGTCTCACTGTGTTGCCCAAGTTGATCTCAAACTCCTGGCCTCAAAAAATCCCCCAGTCTCCCAAAGTGCTGTGATTACAGTCATGAGCCACTACACCTGGCCCCGAGACCCATATTCTATAAGCTGGATTGAATTGTGGGGAAGGGGCTTTAATAACAGCAGAACAGGCCAGGGGGAAGTGGCTCAAAGGCCACAGGCCAGGGGGAAGAGTAGGAGTCTTACTGTTTTGCCCAGGCTGGTCTCCCAACTCCGTGGATCACCTGAGGTTGGGAGTTCGAGACCAGCCTGACCAACATGGAGAAACCCCATCTCTACTAAAAATACAAAATTAGCCAGGAGTGGTGGCACGTGCCTATAATCCCAGCTACTGGTGAGGCTGAGGCATGAGAATCGCTTGAACCCTGGAGGCGGAGGTTGTGGTGAGCCGAGATCACACCATTGCACTCCAGCCTGGGCAACAAGAGCAAAACTCCGTCTCAAAATAAATAAATAAATAAAATAGCAGCAGAACAAGAGAAGAGTTGAGGATGGGATTCTGAGGAAGGGGCTGGCTGGACCTTCATGCCGTCTGGGATTTGGGGGACAGGGAGTGGGATTTGCCTCCCTGCAGGCTTGAATGTTTGCGAGAATGTGCTCTATTGTAAATTCAGTGACCCCCAAGACCTGTGAAACACCCACGGGAGAGGGAATCCAGTGAAGGGGGGGCTGCGTGGGTAATGAATGGGACTGGCAGACGTGGCATTCCTGGTATTTACAGTAAATGATGCAGACTGGACTTGGCCCAGAAGCCACTGCGGGCTTCACAGTAGGGCTTCCCAGAAAAGGCAGTGATAAACCTGGATTCTGTCTAGGAATCCAATCTGCTGTATGTCTTAGGGAGAATCTTGCCCTCTCTGAACCCACTTCCCTGCTGTAAAGTAGGGTAACATAGGTATACTGGGGGTTCATGTTGTGAGTTGAGGCCTGCAGCAGCAGGGAGCTGAAAGGACGCTGTCACGGGCAGCCCATCAGGGCCAGCACGGACTGGAACTGAGCCCAGGACTTAGAGGCAAAGCAGGTCTAGGCCAGATGCCCCACAGCAGTGGCCCCAAGGGACTAGGGTGCTGAGCAGAGCAACATGGGTAAGAAGAGTTGTGGCTGGGGCTGCGGGGAACAGCATGACCACCAGTGCCACCCTTTGACTCAGCAGGCCCTGGGCTAAGCATTTTATGTGCAGGATCTCTTTTTTTAAGAGTCGGAGGGCAGGTGTGGTGGCTCATGCCTGTAATCCCAGCACTTTGGGAGGCCCAGGTGGGTGAAATGCACCACTACACTGCAGCCTGGCAAGAGAGCGAGACTCCATCTCAAAAAAAGAGTAGGAGTCTTACTGTTTTGCCCAGGCTGGTCTCCAACTCCTGGGCTTGCAATCATCTGGCCTCAGCCTCCCAGAGTGCTGGGATTACAGGTGTGAGCCACGGAAACCAGCCTGCAGGATCTCATTTCATGAGATTTTGATGCCCATTTCATGGGCAGTCACAGAGGAAGACACTGAGGCCCTGAGGGATAGAGTGACTTGCCTCATGCCCTGAAGCAAGGGAAGAGGCTGGACGGCAACCTTAGGTCTGTGACCCCAGAAACCATAGGCCATCCTGAAGAGAACTCCTGGCGCTCGACGCCCAGCCTCAGCTTGGCCCCTGTAAGAGTAGACCCGCTCCGTGCCTGGTACACAGTAAGACACAGTCGATGCCAGTGCACTATCTCAGCAACAGTGACAGCACCTGCCATTCAAAGAGGCTTCTTCAGCACCAGACTCAGTGCAAATGGCTCAAGCGTGAGTTCTCAGAAGTGGAAATCATTACCTAAATTCTTTTTTTTTTTTTTTGAGGCAGAGTCTCCCTGCACCCCCCAGGCTGGAGTGCAATGGCACGATCTCGGCTCACTGCAACCTCCGCTTCTTGGGTTCAAGTGATTCTTCTGCCTCAGCCTCTTGAGTAGCTGGGACTACAGGTACCCACCACCATGCCCAGCTAATTTTTGTATTTTTAGTAGAGATGGGGTTTTACCAGGTTGGCCAGGCTAGTCTTGAACTCCTGACCTCAAGTGAGCCGCCTGCCTCGGTCTTCCAAAGTGCTGGGATTACAGGCATGAGCCGTCATGCCCAGCCCCATTACCTCCATTTCACTGATAGGGAAACTGAGGCTCAAATAGGTGAGATCATCTGCCCAGGGCCACAAAGCTGAAATGATAGGGTTGAGATTTGAGCCATGGGTCCAAGCCCATCTCCTTAACTCCTACATTAAATGCCCTATATATATATTTTTTGAGACAGGGTCTTTTTAACTTTGTTTTTTTTGTTTTTTTAAGACGAGGTTTCACCATATTGGTCAGGCTGGTCTTGAACTCCCGATCTCAGGTGATCCACCCGCCTTGGCCTCCAAAGTGCTTGGATTACAGGTGTGAGCCACCACGCCCGGCTGTTTTTCTTATTTATTCTTTCCACACAGAATACTTAATGAGACAGGATCTTGCTTTTTCATTCACACTGGTGTGCAGTGGTTCGATCATATCTCACTGCAACGTCAACCTCCTGGGTTCAGGTGATCCTCCCACCTCATCCTCCTGAGTAGCTAGGAATGCACCACCAAACCTGGCTAATTTTTTTTTTTTTTTTTTTTTTTTTTGGTCGAGACAGGGTCTCCCTGTGTTGTCCAGGCTGGTCTCAAACTCCTAGGCTCTAGCGACCCTCCTGCCGCGGCCTCCCAAAGTGCTTGGATTCCAGGCCTGAGCCTCTGCACCTGGCATATACTGCCTCTTCTGATGAAGGGTTTCTCCTGGATCTTCTTTAGCTCGTTATTTTTTGTTTGTTTTTGTTTTTTTTTGAGATGGAGTCCCAGTCTGTCTCCCAGGGTGGAGTTCAATGGCACGATCTCAGCTCACTGCAACCTCCACCTCCCAGGTTCAAACGATTCTCCTGCCTCAGCCTCCTTAGTAGCTGGGATTATAGGTGTACGCCATCATGCCTGGCTAATTTTTATATTTTTAGTAGAGACAGCGTTTCACCATGTTAGTCAGGCTGGTCTTGAACTTCTGACCTCGTGATCCACCTGCCTCGGCCTCCCAAAGTGCTGGGATTATAGGCATGAGCCACCGCGCCTGGCCCTAGCTCCTAATTAATTTAGCTCCTTTATGTGCCAATGAATTCACTGCTTTGAGTCTTACTCTGTGCCAGACACTGCACTAAGGACATTACATATGTTAATTTTCTTCCCCTCACAGTGACCCATAAAATGGACCCTGTTACTATTTCCGTTTCACAGATGGAGAGACTGAGGCACAGAGAGGCCAGAAAGAGAAAGTGTCTCCTCGCTGCCCTAGTCTGTGCCTCCCCCCTGCCCTCAAGTGCGCCTTGCAGGACCCGCAGGCACTCACCTCGGCACTCCGGCTTCTGGCCTCCATGGCGCTGCTGGGAGGCACCTGCACCCCAGGCTCCTGCGTCCTCTCTCCTTTCTGCTGCAGAACCAGCTTCAGTTCTGCATGGAGCAGTTGCCTCTGAGCCTGCAGGAAGACAGCGGTGGAGGCTTGAGGCCAGGAGGGGATGAGAGGTGGAGGCCATGCTTACAGGGGAACAGCAGGGTGAGTATGGGAAGGGGAGAAGGGTCCCCACCCCAGCTGTCCTCACCGCTGCCTGGGCGCAGGCACTCCCTCCTAACAGGAGGCCAGCCTGAGGTGCCGCACCGCTGTCTGCAGGGCTCACGCCCTTCTGCGGGGTTCTTGCTGCCTGCCAGGGAAAGACCAGGATGTGAAGCTCCAGGCAGGCAAGGGAGGGGTGGGCAGGGGCATCTGGCACCAGCCAGCACTCACCTGAGGGTCACCTCCAGCTCCTTGGGCCTCCCGAGTCCGGGGCTCTGAGAAGAATAATGTGAGCAGTGTTACCAGCTAACACCCACTGATGGCTTCCTGAGCGCCTGACCCTGCTGTGCTCTGTTTTGTTTTTTGGATTTTTTTTTTTTTGAGGTGGAGTCTTGCTCTGTTGCCCAGGCTGGAGTGCAATGGTGCGATTTCAGCTCACTGCAACCTCCGCCTCCCGGCTTCAAGCAATCCTTCTGCCTCAGCCTCCCTAGTAGCTGGGATTACAGGCACACACCACCATGCCCGGCTAACTTTTGTATTTTTAGTAGAGACAGGGTTTCGCCATGTTGGCCAGGCTGGTCTCGAACTCCTGACCTCAGGTGATCCACCCGCCTTGGCTTCCCAAAGTGCTGGGATTATAGGCATGAACCACCGCACCTGGCCTGCGCTCCGTTGATACCCTATCCCCATGCTACAGGTGGGAAACTGAGCCTCAAAAGACCTTTACCCAAGGATGACTCAGCTGGACAACACACGGTAAAGCCAAAACTGACTCTGAGGCCTGTCTGGCAGCAGAGCCCCTGTGCCAAAGATTTTGACCAACTGAGGGGTCCAAATTCACTTAAAAAAAAATTGCTTTTTGAGACAGGGTCTCACTCTGTTGCCCAGGCTGGAGTGCAGTGGTGCAATCACAGCTCACTGCTGCCTCGATCTCTGGGTTCAGGCAATCCTTCCACCTCAGCTCCTGAGTAGCTGGGACCACAGGTGTGAGCCACAACACCCGGCCATTTTTTCTTTTTTTTAGAAAGAGTCTCACTCTGTTGCCCAGGCCGGAGTGCAATGGCATGATCTCAGCTCAATGCAACCTCCATCTCCTCGGTTCAAGTGATTCTCCTGCCTCAGGCTCCCTAGTAGCTGAGATTACAAGCATGCACCACCACGCCCGGCTAATTTTGTGTTTTTAGTAGAGATGGAGTTTCACCATGTTGGCTGGTCTCGAACTCCTAACCTCCAGTGATCTGCCTGCCTTGGCCTCCCAATGTGCTGGCATTACAGGCATGAGCCACTGCACCCAGTGACACCAGGCTAATTTTTGTAATTATTTGTAGAGACGGGGTCTCCCTAGGTTGCCCAGGCTGGTCTCCAACTCCTGGGCTCATGCGATCCTCCCACCTCAGCCTCCCAACACTATAAAATAATTATAGCCAGTCCCATGTACTCCCAGTGGGCAAATCACAGCACCTCTCTGTGCTTCAGTTACCTGTCTATAAAATGGGGAGAATAAGAGCGCTTACCTCGAGGGGCTGTTCCGAGGATCAAATGAGTTAATAAGTATGAGCCAGGCATCTGGCAGGTACTTTATAAATACTTGCTATTATTCTTTTTTTTTTTTTTCTTTTTCTTTTATTTTATTTTATTTTTTATTTTAAAGATGGGTTTCACCATAATGGCCAGGCTGGTCTTGAACTCCTGACCTCAGGTGATCCACCCACCTCAGCCTCCCAAAGTGCTAGGATTACAGGCGTGAGCCACTGCGCCCGGCTACTTGCTATTATTATTTTTATTTTTATTTTTTTCATTGAGATGGCATTTCACTCTTGTTGCCCAAGCTGGAGTGCAATGGCATGATCTAGGCTCACTTAAACCTCCACCTCCTGGGTTCAAGTGATTCTCCTGCCTCAACCTCCCGAGAAGCTGGGATTACAGATGACCGCCACCACACCTGGCTAATTTTTGTATTTTTAGTAGAGATGGGGTTTTGCCATGTTGACCAGGCTGGCCTTGAACTCCTGACCTCAGGTGATCCACCCGCCTCAGCGTCCCAAAGTGCTAGGATTACAGGCGTGAGCCACCGCGCCCGGCATACCAGTATTATTACTAAGAACTTCCTCGGCCCGGTGCTGTGGCTTACGTCGTCTGTAATCCCAGCACTTTGGGAGGCTGAGGCGGGTGGATCACCTGGGGCCAGGAGTTTGAGACCAGCCTGACCAACATGGAGAAACACTGTCTCTACAAAAAATACAAAATTAGCCGGGCATGGTGGCAGCACCTGTAATCCCAGCTACTCTGGAGGTTGAGGCAGGAGAATCCCTTGAACCCGGGAGGTGGAGGTTGCAGTGAGCTGAGATCGCGCTATTGCACAGGAACGAAACTTCCGTCTAAAAAAAAAAAAAAAAAAAAGAACTTCCTGTGGCCCTAACCTTGTGTCAGGTGCCCCACAGGCACCACTGCAGGTGGCCCTCAGCACAGCTTTGTGTGATCAGTTACAACTGAGCCCATTACAGAAAGCCACTTGAGGCTGGGGACAGGGATGTCCCTAGCCCAGGTCACACATGGCAGAGCCAGGACTTGAACTTGTCTGAAAGCTCCAGCCCTTTATCTGGCTAATAATAATAACTGATGGGTACTGAGTGGTTAGTATTCGTCAGTCTCTGTGCTAAGACCTTCACCTTCTACCTCACCTTGGAAAACCCCATTTCCTGAGAGGCCAAGAGAGCTAACTCAAGGCCTCATAGCACAGCCAGAAGGAGGTAAAGCTGAAATTCGCATGCAGCAACCTGCCAGGCCCATCTGGGGAAATGGAGATGAATACTCTCTCCCCCAACCCCCGACTCTGGGCTTGTCCTCACAGCCCCCACCTGGCATGCCAACCCGCCAACCCCTACTGCACAGGGAAAGGTCAGGCCTCACGCGGCACATTCCCTCACACAATGGCCCATCTGCTGTGCTCAGTTGCATTCCGCCCCTGCCCACCCACCCTGGCCACACAATGGCCCTTCATAGCCCATCACTGGTCAGGACAGAGGACATGGGGACCCCTCAGCACTCCCACAGCACCCACTCCCCCCACAATGTAAGAGGGCTTCTTTCTGGATCTCCTAGGAGTCTTGGTCTCTGTGTCCTTCCCTGGGATCCCCTCTGAGCCCCATGCCCCTCTCAGGCTCAGCCAGGACTTGAATTTGTCTAAAAGCTCCAGCACAGGCCAGGCACGTGGCTCACACCTGTAATCCCAGCACTTTCGGAGGCCAAGGCAGGCGGATCACGAGATCAGGAGTTTGAGACCAGCCTGACCAACATGGTGAAACCCCATCTCTACTGAAGCTACAAAAACTAGCCAGGTGTGGTGGCATGCACCTGTAATTCCAGCTACTCAGGAGGCTGAGGCAGGAGAATCGCTTGAATCCAGGAGGTAGAGGTTGCAGAGAGCTGAGATTGTGCCACTGCACTCCAGCCTGGGCCACAGAGCAAGACTCCGTTTAAAAAATAAATAAATGGGCTGGGCGCGGTGGCTCACGCCTGTAATCCCAGCACTTTGGAAGGCCAAGGCGGGCAGATCACGAGGTCAAGAGATCGAGACCATCCTGGCCAACATGGTGAAACCCTGTCTTTACTAAAAAATACAAAAATTAGCTGGGCGTGGTGGCACGCGCCTGTAATCCCAGCTACTTGGGAGGCTGAGACAGGAGAGTCACTTGAACCCGGGAGGCGGAGGATGCAGTGAGCCAAGATCACAGCACTGTACTCCAGCCTGGCACCTGGTGACACAGCAAGACTCTGTCTCAAAAAATAAAAATTAAAATGAAGCTCAAGCACTTTATCTGGACAATCATAATAATAACAACTAATGGATATTGAGTGGTTAGTATTGATACTGAGTGGTTAGTATTGATATTGAGAAGTTAGTATTGATATTGAGTGGTTACTATTGATATTGAGTGGTTAAGTATTGATATTGAGAGGTTATTATTGATATTGAGTGGTTACTATTGATATTGAGTGGTTAGTATTGATATTGAGAGGTTAGTATTGCTATTGAGTGGTTACTATTGCTATTGAGAGGTTAGTATTGATACTGAGTGGTTAATATTGATACTGAGTGGTTAGTATTGATATTGAGAAGTTAGTATTGATATTGAGTGGTTACTATTGACATTGAGTGGTTAGTATTGATATTGAGAGGTTAGTATTGATATTGAGTGGTTACTATTGCTATTGAGAGGTTAGTATTGATATTGAGTGGTTAGTATTCATAATGAGTGGTTAGTATTCATATTGAGTGGTTAGTATTCATATTAGCCGGTCCCTGCACTAAGACCTTGTCTTCCATATCGAGGGCATTTCCTCTGAACTGGGTCCTGTGCTGGCACCCATAGGCCTCAAAATCACCCTGGATGTTGTGGCTGTTAGGGGTGGAAACTGAGGCTCACAGAGGGGTCGCCCCGCAAGAAGCAGCAGCGCTGGGACCGTGCCGGCCCCTCACCCCGCTGTGCACCTGAGTTTGCATTGGTGGCTCTGAGCACTGGGGCAGGAGCTGGGTTGGGCAGGAGGGGGCCGGTGCTAGAAACACACCCAGACAAGGTGCCAGGCCTGGGCCAGGCAGGCCCTTTACAGACTGGGCCTCTGATGAGTCATTGAGAGTTGAGAGACCGATGATCATGGTGACAGAGTTGGGACTCGAGGCCAGGTGTGAAAGCGAGCTCTGTCCCTTACCCAGGACTGAGACACAGCAGCGTCCTGAGCTGCGGCACCACAAGCCTGGACCTTGCAGGTGGTAGAGGACTGCGTCTCCTGGGGCGCAGGCTCTCTGTCCCAGGCCCGTGGCTCTGAGGGTCATGCCAGGAGCCTGGCACAGGAAGTCCAGGCAGGGCAGGGACAAGAGAGAGTGCCCTCCTTCTTCATCCCTGTCTGGGACAGGCACCCAACCCAGGTTATATTTAGCCCAGCTGTGCCCTTCCTGAGCCACGTACCCAGCTCCTGGGGTAAGGTGGGGGCAGCTTTGGAAGGAAACCCTCAGGCAGGACTCTGTGTTCCCAGCTCTGCCTATCCCACTAGGCAGGGGAGGGAGGGGCGGGGAGGCTCCTGGTGGGGAGATCACTGCCTTGTGTTGGGACAGATCTAGTGAGACCAGGCACACTCCAGATGCCAGCAGCCTGTTTCTTGGGTGGTTGCTGTGGTGTGACCCTGGCACATGCCAGAGCTTTCAGAACCCCCAGGGTCCCTATTTCTTGAGCACCTACTATGTGCTAAGTAAGATCCTTCCTGTCTTGGCTCCTTAAATCTTTGTAACATCTCCCTGGAGTGGGTACAACTGAGATATCCATTTCAGATGCGACTCATGCCCTTCAGAGCAGCTGGGAGTGAGGGGTTGTCACCTGGAGACTGCTAAGGGGTCGGCTGAGGGCTTTGCCCTTCTGGCTCTCTTTCCCTGGTGACTGCCACCAACCTCACTTGGGAACCCTGCCTGCTCAGAGCCTCAGCTTTCCCCTGCCACCAGCGTGATCTCCCATAGCAATGAGGCTCGGGAGTTAAGCTGACTCGTCCAGGCCTCTAAACATTACCCAAGGCCATCTAGGGGGTCAGGGGGAGTTAAGGTGGTGGCCTGTGGCTGCCTCAGCTAGTCCCTGCTCCAGCACTTCCCAGGTATGAGGACTTGGGCAGGATCCTTCATCTCTGGGGCCTCAGTTTCTCCATCTGTAAAATGGAGCCAATAAGAATGGCTTTGAAGATTTGCAAGAGAACAACAGGTGCTTAGAATATTTCTCATGTATAGTAAGTGCTCAATTAATATAAACTTGACTGGGTGCAGTGGCCCACACCTGTAATCCCAACACTTTGGGAGGCCGAGGCAAGCAGATCACAAGGTCAGGAGTTCGAGACCACCCTGGCCAACATGGTGAAACCCCATCTCTATTTAAAAAAAAAATTAATATAAACTCATCTCTGGAAGCAACAGGTAGAGTACAGAGGGAGAGGGCTGCGCATCTCACAGTGTCTGACGTCCAACCTTTGCTCCTTAGTGGCCCCCACCTTCCTCACTACCAAAGGGGAGCTTTGGCTGAGGAACAAAACCCAGCTCAGGCACCAGCCTCCCACCAACAGTATCCATGCTGCCTCCCTCGCACCCTACTCCAGGGACCCACCCCAGGCAGCAGGCATCCTGCCCTAGCTCTGTGTTTTCTGTTTTTTGTTTTTTGTTTTTTGGGTTTTTTTTTTGAGTCAGGGTCTCACTCTGTCACCCAGGCTGGAGTGCAGCGCTGTGATCACAGCTCTCTGCAGCCTCGGTCTCCTGAGCCCAACCCATCCTGCCATCTAAGCCTCCAGAGTAGCTGGGACCACAGGCATGCACCACCACACCCCACTAATTTAAAAAATATATATTTTTTTAGAGATGGGGGTCTTCCTATGTGGCCCAGGCTGGTCTCAAACTCTAGTCCTCCACCTCAGCCTCCCAAAGTGCTGGGATTACAGGCATGAGCCACTATGCCTGGCTGCCTTAGGTCTTTAAAAGCAGCAACTCATTACTCTGGCGCCAGCCCCGTGAAGTGGCCTCCTGACATCAGCCCATTTTAGAGATGGGGAAGCAGAGGCACAGAGGATTAAGTCTCTTGCCCAAGGCTGCACAGCCAGAAAGAAGAGGAAAGGAGATTTGAACCCCTGGCTCCAAAGTCTGTACCTTTAACACCTACACCACACAGCTTCCTGAGCTCCCAGACCCCCCTCCCAGAACCCGTCCCAACACTTCCCAGGACCTTGAACCTCATTCCCACAGTGTCTCAGCTTGGCCAGGGAGGGGACTGGCCGGCTGATCTCTTACCGCTGGGCCTCCAGACACCCCGAGAGCTCTGTGTCCGTCTGTCAGCCCCAGCCCTAGGCTTGGGGGGAAAAGGAATGGGGAGGGGGAGGAGAGAGAAACCCCAGCCATTGGCTGCGGAGGTATGACATCACCAGAGGGTGGGTGGTGGAGAAACAAACATCCCCCTCCTCCAGCTACAGCCCTCTGCAAGGGGTGGGGACCACGGGACAGCCACCCGCCGCCTCTCCCTTGCCTGGGCCGAGACCTCTGCCATGAGCTCAGCTTCAAGGATTTGCACGGTGGCTTCCTCGACTTGGAGAATCAGGACCCCACCCCAGCCCCCTGTTTCCTGGCTCCAGGACCTGGGGCTGGCCAAGGGCCTTGACTATAAACTCCTTCCATTCCCTCTCCCTGTCAACTTGGGTTCAGATCACAGCTCGACCACTTCCTGGCTGGGTGACCTGCCGCAAGTCACAGCTTTTCTGTGTGGATAGTAAAAGTACCCACCTCATGGGTTCGCTGTGAAGATTAAATGAGTTAAAAGAGACTGAAAACGTCAAACAAAGCCTGACACAGAATGAGGGCTACTAATAAGTATTTGGTATTCTGCTTCTTCACACAAATTAGGCAGCTGGCTCTTCCTGCTGGGGGTTTTGGCCCTTTTTGAGAGACTGGGCACAGGACACTCCCTGTTCTCTGTCTAATGCAGTTGCTGTTTGGGGGACACATAATACACTAAGTACCATGCTCAGCGCTCAAGCCCTGCTTTTTAATCAAGGGTGTAAAATGGGCTCCGTATGCCCTTTTTTTTGAGACAGGGTCTCACTCTGTCACCCAGGCTGGAGTAGATGAATCACTGCAGCCTCAACCTCCTGGGCTCAAGCAGTCTTCCTGGCTCACCCCCGACCTCAAGTAGCTGGAACTACAGGTGTGCACCACTGTGCCCAGCTAATTTTTGTATTTTTTTGTGGAGACAAAAGTTTCACCATGTTGCCCAGGCTGGTCTCCAACTCCTGGGCTCAAGCGATCTTCCCACTTCGGCCTCCCAAAGTTCTGGGATTACAGGCGTGAGTCACGGCATCAGGCTATGCCCGGTTTATAGCTACGTGGCCAGGAGGTGGTGGAGCTGGGGTCCAACCCCTGTTCTCCTGGACCACAAAAACCCCGCTACTCTTCTGCCTCCTCCACTTTGCAGACAAGGCAGCTCAGAGAAGGTAGGTGACTCTCCCAAGATCACCCATAGCCGGTCATTGGCAATGGTCCAGATTTGAACCCAGACCTGCCCGACTCCCAAGACAAGGCTACCAGGCCTCACCCCCACCCCCTGGCCCCTGGCCCAGCCCCCTGACTCACCAGACCCCGGGGGGCGGCACAGGGAGCACAGGTACTCCCACATGCCCCTGGCACCCACCAGGCTGCTGCCTCGGAAGCCCGTCGCTCTCTGAACCCGGGCCCCAGGCCTGGGCTGCGCTGAGGCTGGGGGATTACCCCCAAAGTACGTGTCAGCAGCTTCTGCCCCATTGTCCAGCCAGGCACAGACACCGAGCCCTGGCCTCTGTCGACACTCTCGCCCCTCACACACACTGTGGCCCCTCTGCAGACCTGTCTGCCATCTCACACCAAGGGGTTGGGGCCCACTTTGGAGGGCATGGAGTTCCAGGCCAGGATGGCAGGATCCCGGAATGCCGGGGGCCTCCCTCCCTTCTCTCTGAAATGCCCCCTGCCCACTCTCAGCCACTGAGGAAGGCAGGAATGTGCTGAGCTCTGGGAAATGCCTTCCAGGCCTGGCAGCAACCAAGGATTGGGGTGTGGCCAGAAGCCAGCCAGAGCCCTCCTCCCGGGAGGGGTGGAAGGGATGGCATGGTCAGGGCTCCCGACAGGCCTGAGGAGACCCTCACCTCATTGCAGTCTCTCTCCTTCATTGATTCACCCAAACGCTCTTCTGTTCGTGTATTCATTCAACAAAGGCAAGTCCTGTTTAGTGGCAGGTCTTTTGCTGGGTATTGGGGACATCAACAAATCTAACTCCACCCCAGCGGGGAGGGGCCAGACTCAGGAAAGGAGCCTGCAGGAGGTGACAGCTGCAGTCAAACTGAATTAGCCGGGCGTGGTGACGGGCACCTGTCATCCCAGCTACTTGGGAGGCTGAGGCAGGAGAATCTATTGAACCCAGGAGGCAGAAGTTGCAGTGAGCTGAGATGACGCCATTGCACTCCAGCCTAGGCGACAGAGCGAGACTGTCTCAAAATATAACAATAAATAATAATAATGAAGTCAAACAGGAAGAATGAGGGGAAGGGAGCTAAGGAAAATAGGAGGGAAGGCGGTTCCAGGCAGAGGGACAAATGTGGGCAAAGGACCAGAGGTGAGAAACGGAGCAGGCCTTCATTCACTGTCAGCAAACACTCAGTGAGCGCCTGGTCTGGTGCCCAGTCCCAGGCTGGATAGTGCTGGGGACACAGTGTGATTGAAACATCTCAGGCCATCTCAGGCCTGCATCCACGCTGTTCACAGGGAACAAACCCAGATAGATGAGGTTTGTCATGGGGGAATCATCAGCAGAGAGGTCAAAGCCTTGATGGGGAAGTCCTGAAAATGTCCCTGCCCCAGCCTAGGAAGAGCAGTCAGGGAGGACTTCCTGGAAGAAGCGGCATTTGAGCTTGCACCTGGAGGATATATAGGAGTTAATCTAAAGCTATGGATGGTGAAGGAATGACAGTGTGTTTCAGGTAAAGGGAACAGGCAGTGCAAAGGCCCTTTGAGGAAATGGTTAATGTGAGAGTGTGAGGGAAAGCTAAGAGGAGGTCCAGGGGTCAGCAGGGCCATGAGGAGGGGCTCGGACTTTGTCCTGTGGGCTCTGGGTAGCTATGGGAGGGACAAAGTATTAATAGCACTGAGCTTTTAGGTTCATGAGGGTAGAAAGAGGCTGAGTTGGCCAGGCGTGGGGGTCACGCCTGTAATCCCAGCTTTTTGGGAGGCTGAGGTGGGTGGATCACGACGTCAGCCACTGTGTCCGGCCTGCTGTGAGTTCTTCTCACGAATGGTGTGTCTCTCTGTTCTTCTGTTTCTCTCTGTCCGTATTCCTTGTCTCTCTCTGTGTCTTTCCTGGTTTCCTTCCGTCTCATTCTCTCGATGTGCGTTTCTCTCTCCCTCTCTGTCTCTGTCATGCTCTCCCTTGCCTGAGGGGGTGTGGCCATGAGAAGCTAAGTTGCGGGGTGGCACCAGTGTCCTGGTTCCGGCCATGGCCACCTCAGTAAACACAGGACATCCTGTGGGGCTGGGGAAGGACGTGGATGCTTCTCCCCAGGGACCACCCTCTCCGGACCTAGTCTGAGCCAAGCAGGAGCCTCGACCTGCCCTGCCTGGTCCAGCCATTCCACCCCACCCAGTCCAGCCAAGGGACGCTGGACTGGAGCCCACCCTTCACACGCGCCCCCGCACCCCAGTCCTATCTCCTGAGCTCCCGTCCCAGGGCCCCAGCAGCTCCATGCGCAACCTGGGTGTCTCCCCAGCCTCTTGCACCCCCTGGGTCCCTCCCTGGCCTCATCCCCAACCCCAGACCTGCTTCTCTCCGGAGTCACCATCCCAGGGGTGGCCCCACTGTCCCCCAGTCCCCTGATTAGAGCCCTGAGCCTGGTCTGAGACCCCTCCTCCACAGCCCGTCAGTCCCACAGCCTGTCTGCTGGGCCTCCTGAGTGTGCTGTCCCTCCCCAGACTCTCCTCCCCGGGGCTCCTGGCCTCCAGTGTCACCTCCACGACGATGCCGTCCACCTAGAGAAGGGGTCCTTTTACTTCGTGGCTCCCCAGGGCCTACAGAGTTAAGTCCCCCATTCAGGGTGCTGTATGCCCTGGCCCTGCGGACCCTTCCGGTCTTGTCACTTACCTTACTGCTTTCCTCCCCTTTCCAGCCAAACCCAGCAGCTTAGCGATCCCTGAAAATGTTGGAAGGTCCCTCACTCAGTGACCCTTGCTGTTTCATTTCTCACCAGAACAATAGTACTTTGGGGCAGATACTGTTACTGTTCCAGTTTACAGGTCAGGACCCTGAGGCTCAGAGAGGTTAAGTACTGTGCCTAGAGTCACACAGCCACTGAATGGCAAAGCTTGCTTTCTCGTTCTTTCTTTTCTTTCGCGCTTCCTTCCTTCCTTGCTTTTTCTTTTTTTCTTTCTCTTCCTTTTTTCTTCTCCTTTTCTCTCTCACCTTTCTCCTTCCCTACCTGCCTTTTCTTTCCTTCCTTCCTCCCTCCCTTCCTTCTCTCTCTCCCTCCCTCCCCCATCCCTTCCTTCCTTCCTTTTTCTTTCTCCTTTTCTCTCTTTCTCTCTCTCTTCCTCCCTCCCTTCCTTCTTTTCTTCCTTCCTTCCTTTTTCTTTCTTTTTCTTCTTTCCTTTCTTCTTTCTCTCTGACAGGGTCTTGCTCTGTCGCCCAGGCTGGAGTGCGGTGGTGCAATCATGGCTCATTGTAGCCTCAAACTCCTGGCCTCAAGTGATCATCCCACCTCAGCCTCCTGAGTAGCTGGGACTACAGGCATGAGCCATCACATCTGGCCAAAGCTGGGGTTCAAACCCAGGCAGTCTGCCTTTCAGGAACAATCTCTTCTCTCCAGCTTACTGCTTCAATAACATCTCTGTGTTAGATTTTTGCAATGTGCTAGGACTGCATACCATAGGTGCTCAATAAGTGTTTAATGAATAGGAACAGAGGTAGAAGGTAAGCCTTGGAAGGTACAGAGTTCAGACCCCAGAGAACTGGGGTAATAAGGGCCCAGGGACAGGGGAGAGATGTGGTCAGATTTACCCTTTACAAAGGTCTAAGCACACAGTAGGTGTGTGCTCATAAATTTTTGCTGAATGAGGGAAGGGAAGAAAGGGAGGAAAAAGGAGAACAGATAGCTGGTCACAGCTCTTTCAGGTGTGAGTGTGAGGAGTATAAATGTGTGTGTTGTATGTCTGGGGAGTGTTCCGTTGAATGCCATGGAGGGAAGCTGGCCTAGGGGGTGTCATGGCGGCATACACAGAAGCCCTGCAAAAGGTGAAAGGTGGGCCGGGCATGTGCCTGTAATCCCAGGACTTTGGGAGGCTGAGGTGGGTGGATCACGAGGTCAGGAGTTCAAGACCAGCTTGGTCAACATAGTGAAACCCCGTCTCTATTAAAAATACAGAAATTAGCCAGGCATGGTGGTAGGTGCCTGTACTAGCTACTTGGGAGGCTGAGGCAGGAGAATGGCTTGAACCTCGGTGGAGGTTGCAGTGAGCCAAGATTGCGCCACTCTAGCCTGGGCAACACAGTGAGACTCTATCTCAAAAAAATAAAAAAGAAAGGTGAAAGGTGACAGCAGGCAGCGCCAGGGCTAACAGCGCAGCTAGGATGGGTGTGGGCCCTGTAGTCTGCGGGCCAAGGTGGTGTGGCCTCCTGGGGTTGAGCCTGAGAGTGGAGCAGCACACCAGAGCCAGGGAGCCTGCACATCCCATCTGGGGTCAGACATCGGCAGAGAGGCGCAGGTCCTCACACATGAGCCATTCACAAACCTGAGGGCGCCAGAGGAATGGGACCAGGGCTAATCGAGGTCATATGATGCCTTTGTGTAAAAGACATGCCCCTTCCTGCAAACACTTGACCTCCATCTGCTGGGAGACTTGTAATAAATATGTAAATGCAGGGTATCTGGAACATGCGTGGCAGCCACTTACATATGGAGCCTATGTGCAGTGCACAACCTATGCAACTGTACCTAGAGGCTGTGGGAGGAGGGGCCGTCATTGGTGAAGCAGGCACAGGGGCAAACGGGAGGATCAGCTCACCCCAGTATTGGCAGTCGGAGACATCAGAAACAGGTCTTTAGCTGGGCATGGTGGTTTGTGCCTGCAGTCCTAGTCCCAGCTACTCCGAGGCCTGAGGCCAGAGGATCCCGTGAGCCCAGGAGTTCAAGGCTGTACAGTACTATGATCACACCTCTGAACAGACACTGCTCTCCAGCCTGGGCAACATGGTGAAACCCAATCTCTTTTTAAAAACTGGGGAAAAGGGCCGGACGTGGTGGCTCATGCCTGTAATCCAAGCACTTTGGAGGCCAAGGCAGGCGGATCACCTGAGGTCGGGAGTTCAAGACCAGCCTGACCAACATGGTGAAACCCCGTCTTATATTTTAAAAAATTAAAAAAAAAAAAAAAACTGGGGAAAAGGAAATAAGAAACAGGCCCACGCTAACGCCTGTAATCCCAGCACTTTGGGAAGCCGAGGTGGGTGGGTCGCCTGAGGTCAGGAGTTCAAGACCAGCCTGGCCATCATGGTGAAACCCCATCTTTAAAAAATAAAAAATAAAAAGATTTCCAGGCAACCGAAGACGGCGGCATCGCAGAGCCCCAGGCTGGGCACCAGGGGGCGGTGCTGAGCTCAGCCCAGGCGCCCAAGTTTTGGGTCTGCGCAAAGCAGTCCGAGTCCCAGTTGCCCAGGGGCTGGAGTCGCCCGGGGCTGGAGTCGGGCAGCTGGAAGACCCTCAGCCTGGGCGCCAGCTCCCCGCAGGCCATTTTCACCCCGCCTTCCGCGGCTCGCCTCATCCACTTTCAGAATGGGCACAACTTCCTCTGCTCCTCCAGGAAGCAGCACTCTGCCCGCCCCTTCCCGGCCCCGGGGCCGCCCCGGAGCTCCCCGCCTGGCCCAGCTCCACCCCCGCCTCAGCCTCCTCGGGGCTTCCGGTCAGAGGCGAGGCTCCGGGACCCCACGATGGCGGCGCTTCCCTCGCTCAAGGCCCCGCTGGCCCCTAGGGTCACCGTCCAGCCCCCGGCGCCTCTCTGCACGCGCGCCCGCAGTGTTCACGGTGACACTCCCTCCCGTCCGTGCACCACCCCCAGGCTCCGCCCTGTCCCCGCGGCCGTCAGGAAGGACGCACCCTGGGTCCCGTGCCAGGCCGCTGAGTGTGCGGCCCCTCCCAACCGGGCCTGGAATGCGGCTGGACCGCGGGGGCGGCCGCTGACACCCGGCGCTCCGGCCAGGCCCAGCACACGGCAGGTGGCCCCAGCTCGCCCGGGCCTGGGTTTCTTCTAGAAGGAAGGCACAGCTGCCTGCGCCCTGAGCGCCCTCTCCGCAGTCCAGCCACCAAGCCTAGCGGCTTTATTTCAGACACAGCCTCCAAGTAGCCCTATCCTTTGCCCGGCACAGATTTGAGTGGATTTTGTTTTTGAAAACGGGCTGTTGTCCCCCTTTCCATCCCCGTTTTCCAAGAAAGCCGACTCTCAGGGCGCCTGGAGAGGATCTGCCCAGGCTCCAGGTTTTGTGTTTTTATTTCTGGACCATTCTGAAAACAACCTCTCCCTCTCCCCTCCAATAAATACAGGTAGACTCCAGGCGACAACTTGCTTTCATTTTTTGTTTGTTTGAGATGGACTCTCCTTCCGTTGCCCAGGCTGGAGTGCAATGGTATGATCTCGGCTCACCACAACCTCCACCTCCCGGGTTCAAGCGATTCTCCTGCCTCAGCCTCCAGGGTAGCTGGGATTACAGGTGGGTGCCGCCACGCCTGGCTAACTTTTGTACTTTTTTTGTTTTTGTTGTTATTTTTAACTTTTGTATTTTTAGTAGAGATAAGGTTTCACCGTCTTGGCCAGGCTGGTCTCAAACTCTGACCTCATAATCCAACCACCTTGGCCTCCCAAAGTGTGCTTTCTTTTTAGAAAAGTGGCCTTGACTTCCTGCTGGCAAGGAAAAGAAATAAAATTTTAGAAAAAAAAAGTGGCCTGGCAGGAAGATCCCTTAAGCCTAGGAGTTTGAGACTGTAGTGAGCCACGATTGGACTACTGGACTCCAGCCTGGTCAACAGAGTGAGACCCTATCTAAAACAAACAAAAGTAAGTAAAGTTCACAATTTAAAACCCACCTCCTCAAGTGATGACCTTGGAGCCTCAGTTTTCTTGCCTGTAAAATGGGGATAATAAAACTACCCATCTTGTAGGACTGTTATGATTAAATGAGTTAACCCACGTCAAGTGCTTAGAACTGTGCCTGGCACACAGTCTGTCTATGCCAGATAAAATATCTCGCCTTCACATTTGCCCAGAGACAAAGAAGCACACAGATTTGAGATTTCCCAGGACTGGTTTTAATTTGAAAAATCTGATTGGGGTCTCTTCCCATATCAGAGAAGGAACAGCCCAAGCTATGACCGCAGGGCCAGGGAATTTAGTCCGCCACCAGACCCTGTCATTCCATCACTAGGGACTAATCCCAGGCTTCCCTGCCGGCCCTGAGACACGGGGACGGACGTGAAATTGTCCAGGACTGGATTCTGTCTCTGCAAAGTGGCCCAAGCGCTGTTCTCTGGACCAGGGAAGCCAGCTGTGTCTTTTTGAGGACAGTTGGTCCAGCCACCAAGCTCAGTTCAGATACCAGACAACCATCCCAACACGCGGGCTCAGCGTCCCGGCCCCGGCGGCCGCTCCAGTGCCTGCGTGCCCACCAGCACATCCATGAGGTAGTCCAGTTCCGCTTCGTCCAGCTCTGGAGCTTCCTCCTTGCCCGGCCCATTCTCAGGGCCAGGCTTGAGGCCCTCAGAGGCTGGTGCCCAAAGTTCATTGTCATACATAGAGGTGTCAATGTCCTCAAACAGGCCCTCGAGCCCATCGTCCAGTAGACAGCCAGTGGCTGGGCCCAGCAGGTCCAAGGCACCCAGGCTGGGCGCCGCTCCCCCGATGCTACGGCCTGGTGGCCCCTCGTCTGCCAGTGGCTGGGGGGCCTGACTCAGGCCCTCGATGTGACTGAGGTCCTCCAGGAGGCTGGCCATGGAGGCTGAGAGGGCAGCATCTGAGCTTGCCAGGAGGTTGTCGGCCATGCTGGGGGCTGCAGGTGGGCTGGGCACAGGTGGTAGGGCAGCCGCGGGTGCCATGGACGCCTGGATGCGCCGTAGCGTGTTCACCACCAGTACCAGGTGCCGCAGGTCTGGTTCACTCTGCTGCAGGCTGTGGTGGAGTTTGAGCACCGAGAGGTCAAAGAGGGAGCTAGAGGCTGCAGCCGGGGGTGCCTGTGCCACCGCTGCGTGGCCAGGATCCAGCCACAAGGCGTCGACTGCCAGAGATTCTTTCTCTTCCTCCTCCTCCCGCTTCCGCTTCAGACCCTTGCTGAGCATCTGCAGAGAGCAGGGAGTTACAGTAAGTTACGGAAAACAAATGTTAAGTTCAAAGCCTGGATCTGACAGCTGCTGCAGGTAGGACCTTCGGCAAGTCACTTAGCGTCTCTGTGCCTAGCTTTTCTTAGGGAACTTTAAAGAAATAGGCAATTTTTATTTAATTGTAGATGTATATTTATAGACTTTTTTTTTTGGAGATGGAGTCTCGCTCTGTTGCCCAGGCTGGAGTGCAATGGCGTGATCTCAGCTCACCGCAACCTCTGCCTCACGAGTTCAAGTGATTCTCGTGCCTCAGCCTCCCGCATAGCTGGGAGCCACCACGTCCGGCTAATTTTTGTATTTTTGGTAGAGATGGGGTTTCGCCATGTTGCCCAGGCTGGTCTCAAACTCCTGACCTCAAGTGATCTGCCCACCTTGGCCTCCAAAGTGCTCAGATTACAGGTGTGAGCCACCGCACCCGGCCTATAGACTTCTTAAATTTTGTATTTTATATTTTATAAAGTATATTTATGGACTTCTTTATTTAAAAAAATAGAGATGTTGTCTCACTTTTTTGCCCAGGCTGGTCTCAAACACCTAGCCTGAAGCGATCCTCCCACTTCAGTCAATAAGTACTTATTTCTCCTTTTATTTTTTGTAGAGACAGGGTCTCACTATGTTGCCCAGGGTGGTCTCAAACTCCTTGCCTCAAGTCATCCTCCCGCCTCAAGCTCCCAAAGTGCTGGGGTAAGTGTGAGCTGCCACGCCCTACCAATAAGTACTTTTTTTTTTTTTTTTGAGATGCAGTTTCGCTCTTGTTGCCCAGGCTGGAGTACAATGGCAAGATCTCGGCTCGCTGCAACCTCTGCCTCCCAAGTTCAAACAATTCTCTTGCCTCAGCCTCCCGAGTAGCTGGGATTACAGGCACCCACCACCACACCCACTAATTTTTGTATTTTTAGTAGAGACAGGGTTTTACTGTGTTGGTCAGGCTGGTCTCAAACTCCTGACCTCATGATCTGCCTGCCTAGGCCTCCCAAAGTGCTGGGATTACAGGTGTGAGCCACGGCACCCGGACCACCAATAAATACTCTTAATGATAACATTATTATGTCTTCAGGGAACCATGTGGAATGGCCAGTATTTAACTTTTTCCCCTAAAAAAGCAGCTGTTTCACATAGTTTATTATAATAAGTATATATAAATTAAATTATAATATAAATACTAAACTGTGTGAAACTAGTTTCACATAGTTTAGTATTTATTGTCTACTATGAGTATGTTTCAAACAGTAAATAAATAAGCAAACACAGGAAATGTACAGAGAATTACAGGAAGACACTAAAAGGTCCTGGAGACCTTTTAGATGATCAGAGGAGGCTCCCTTGAGGAGGTGACATTTGAATGGAGCCCTCAGGCCAGAGAAGTCAGCCATGGGAGACCCTGGGAAAAGCATTCTGGGAGGAGAGATCAACAAAAAAAGGCAACCAAAGGCCCAGAGGCTGGATGGGCTTGAACTGAAAGAGACCAGCATGGCTGGCACACAGAGAGTGACACGGTAGGAGACCAGATTGGGGAGCAGCAGGGGGAACGGGCACCAGCCAGGTCACAGAAAGCCACATATGCAGAAGTAGGGAGTTTGTATTTTATCATGAGCGTGGTGGGCAGTCATTAAAGGAATCTGAGTAGGGAAGGGAGTGGTGGTGTGAGCTCACTGGGTTTCCGTCCCCCCATGGCTGCTTCGAGGAAGACTGTGGGGGCGGGGGAGGAAGAGGGGGGATCTGAGACCCACTGGTAAGCTGTACTCGGTTGGGACGGACGATGGTGATGGCCTGGAGGAGGAGCTGGTAGTGGGTAAGGAAGGAAGTTGGTCGAGTCAGGATTTATTTGGGAGGCAGAATCGACAGTGCTTGCCGAGAAATCGTGCTGGGCACCGGGGTCGGTCACTGAGATACGTTTGAGGACCCACTCTCTTCTTGGAGTGGCGGGAGGTGGGGATGGAGTTTTGGACCGCTGGCGCTACCTACTTTTTTGGGCCAGGAAGGGTCCAGGGTCCAGTTCCCGGGACCCTGCCTAGCAAGATCTTAAGAGTGGCCCATCACACTAGTCAAAACTGGGTCTCCGTCCCCTTCCCCGCGGTCCCAGGAGTGCGGAACCGCAGGAATTCCGCCCCCACCCCCGACTCCGCCCCCGGGTCCCGGCGCCCCCTAGCGGTGCCCAGGCCGGCTTTCCCCCGGGGATTCTGGGCCCTCTGACCCCAGGACTCCTTCTGTTGCCCCGCTTCCCGGCTGTGGTTCCTGCCGGCCCCCCGGGGCCGTGAGAGCCGGGACCCCCGGCGGGCTGCTCTGTGCGCCCGGCCTCCGCTCGCTTCCGGCAGTGGAGGCGGCTCCTCCCGAAGCGGCGGCGGCGGCGGGGGCGGGTGAGTCACGCAGCCGGAGCCAGGGAGCCGGCGCCTCCGCCCCCTTCTCGGGCTGCGGCGTGATTCACCCGGCCCGGCCGGGGCAGACGGCACGTAGAGGCCCGTGCGTCTCGACCCCGGTCAGCCCAGGCGGGCACCTGTCGGACCCAGGGATCGAACTCCGTAAAGGACCCGCCCGCTGGTACCCCTTCTCTCCCCAGACCCCTTCATTTACATACCCTGCTCGCTAGCGGCCAATCAGAACAAAGAGGTAGCCACCCACAGCCAATCAGGAAGCGGCGGCAGCAGCATCGCTTGCTCACGCTCCTCCGGCAACCGGCGCCTGGGTCGCGAGACGCAGTTCTGACTCCGGCGCACGACTCCAGACTCCTAACTACCCTTAGCGACCGCCCACTCTCGTGGCTGCCCCTCCCTCCGCCCCAGGGATTGGCTCTGGATGGCGATGGGCGGAGCCTGTAGGGGGCGGATTCTGAAGGAGGGGAGGTTGGCTTCAGGGCGCATGCCCGGGCAGCTGCTCGCGTGAAGGATGGAAGAGGTGGCTTTTTACCCTGGGAGACGGTGGCGGGTGGGGGCTTTTGCCTCTGAAAGTACGAGCCCCTCACAACTACCCATGCACCTGCCAAATCTGGCAATTAAGCTTCTTACACATCACGCCCCAACAGGGGTCTACACTACAGATATGCCCGGGTTTAAATTCCGACTCCGGATTCACCACTCACTAGATTCGTGACCTTGAAAAAATAATCGACCTCTCCAAGCTACACAAAGTTAAATAAGGATTGTCTTGCCTACCTCTTCACAGGAAAGTTTAAATAGGATCGTATCTATAAGAGCACAATACCAGACTCAGGCAATGCTGTACAGTTGGACTTAATTGTGGTTAAAGGCGGGAGTGAGACATCAACGGACTCACATCCTGGGCTCTATTCCCTAAGCAGCTGTGTGACCCGGGGCAAGTGTTTTAATCATTTATGGCCTGTTTCTCCTTCAAAATGGGGGAAAATAGGCCGGGACCGGTAGCTCACGCCTGTAATCCCAGCCCTTTGGGAGGCCGAGGCGGGCGGATTACGAGGTCAGGAGTTTGAGACCAGCCTGACCAACATGGTGAAACCCCGTCTCTAATTTTTTAAAAATAAAAGAAATAAAATGAGGGAAAATAGCGCCTAGTTAGAGGATTGTTTTGAGGATTAAATAAAACAATTCATGCAAAATCCTCAGAGTGGGGTGCAACATGTTTTGTGTTTCATTATTATTGCTATTATTTTGAGACGGAGTCTCGCTCTGTTGCCCAGTCTGGCGTGCAGTGGCGCGATCTCTCTTCACTGCAACCTCCGCCTCCCGGGTTCAAGCAGTTCTCCTGCCTCAGCCTCCCAAGTAGCTGGGACTACAGGCGTGATCCACCATGCCCAGCTAATTTTGGTATTTTCAGTAGAGATGGGGTTTCACCATGTTGACCAGGCAGGTCTCAAACTCCTCACCTCAGGTGATCCGCCCGCCTCAGCCTCCCAGAGTGCTGGGATTACAGGTGTGAGCTACCGCGCCCAGCTTTTTATTTTATTTTGTTTTCGAGACAGGGTCTCACTTTGTCACCTAGGCTGGAGTGCAGGAGTGCCATCTCAGCTCACTGCAGCCTCAACTTCCCGGTTCAAGCCATCCTCCTCCTCAGACCCCCAAGTAGCCGCAGACCCCCAAGTACAGGTGCAGGCCACCATGGCTGGTTAGCAATGTGTTTCTTTGTTAGTAGTAATGGCTATTGTAGTAAGAGGAGTTCTTAGCTCAAAGTGGATAGACAGGCAGGTTAGGGCTAGAGGTAGACAGAGTATAATACTCGTTTCATGGCTGAATGCAGTGGCTCACACCTGTAATCCCAGCACTTTGGGAGGCCGAGGTGGGCAGATCACTAGATCAGGAGTTTGAGACCAGCCTGGCCAACATGGTGAAACCCCATCTCTATTAAAAATGCAAAAATTAGCTGGGCCTGGTGGTATGCACCTGGAATCCCAGCTACTCGGGAGGCTGAGGCAGGAGAATTGATTGAACCCGGGAGGCACAGGTTGCAGTGAGCTGAGATTTTGCCACCGCACCTCCAGCCTGGGTGACAGAGCGAGACTCTGTCTCAAAACCAAAAAAAGCAAAAAACTCCTGGGCTCGAATTCCCCACCTTGGCCTCCCAAAATGCCAGGATTATAGGCATGAGCCACAGCATACAGCCTAGAGATAGGATCCTGACAGGCTCTAAAGTATCATCTTGAAGATTATTTGCTAACTGCAAAGGACGAAATCCTTTTATGATGTAGCCCTCATAATCTTAATCATGTGATGAAATTCTGCATTACCAATGGCAGGACATGCTGACACTGGGTGCCACCTACCATAATGCATTAGGATTAGGAAGTACATTAATAAGAATTAGGACATACCTGTGGAGTCTCCCAGTTCACTGCATAAGCAGAATCTCCTCAGGCCTTTAGATCCAACCTCCAGTTTATTGGCAATAGAGAGGAACAAATTAAACACAGTCAGACAAACCCAGAATGTGGGACACTCTACAGCACGACTGGGCTATTTTGCCAGAAATTCAATGTTAAGAAAAGATTAAAAAATGGTTTGGGGCTGAGTGTGGTGGCTCACACCTATAATCCCAGCACTTTGGGAGACCAAGGCAGACGGATCACCTGAGGTCAAGAGTTTGAGACCAGCCTGGCCAACATGGCGAAACCCCATCTCTACTAAAACTACAAAATAAATCAGCTAGGCGTGGTGGCACGTGTCTGTAATCCCAGCTACTCAGGAGGTTGAGGCAGGAGAATCACTTGAACCCGGGAGGCAGAGGTTGCAGTGAGCCAAGATTGCGCCATTGCAGTCCAGCCTGGGCGACAGAGTGAGACTCTGTCTCACACACACAAAAAAAGGATTCAGGTGGGGGAATATCCTAGAATAAAATATAGTATGTAATTTCTTCATTACAACCAAATTAGCAAGTGAAACTTCACTGGATCCTGATTTTGGAGAAAAGAAAGCGACTATAAAGGATATTCTTGGGTCAGCTGAAGAGATTTGAATATAGACTGGAGACTGGATATTAGTTGTTATTGTGGAATTCTTGATTCTAGTAGAAGTGAAATAGTATTTTTGTGGCTTGTAGGTGAAATGTCCTTATTCCTTTTTTTTTTTTTTTTTGATACGGAGTCTCTCACTGTCAGGCTGGTCTCGAACTCCTGAGTTCTGGTGATCTGCCTGCCTTGGCCTCCCAAAAAGCTGAGATGACAGGTGTCAGCCACCGTGCCTGGCCTGATGTCCTTATTCTTAAGAGATGCTGGCCACACATGGTGGCTCACACCTGTAATTCCAGCACTTTGAGAGACCGCAGCAGATGGATCACAAGGTCAGGAGTTGGAGACCAGCCTGCCCAACATAGTGAAACCCTGTCTCTACTAAAAATACAAAAAATTAGCCGGGCATGGTGGTGGGCTCCTGTAGTCCCAGCTACTCAGGAGGCTAAGGCAGGAGAATGGCTTGAACCCTGGAGGCAGAGGTTGCAGTGAGCTGAGATCGTGCTATTGCACTCCAGCTGGGAGACAATGTGAGACTCTGTCTCAAAAAAAAAAAAAAAAAAAAAAAGACATGCCTGCTGAGCTGTTAAGGATAGAATATCAAGATGCTTGTAATTTTCTCTCCAAAGGTTTTGCAAAAGAAACAATATATATACATATGTAGATAAAGGCAACTTAGCACAATGTTATCAACTCATTACTTCTTTTTTTTTTTTTTTTTTAAGACAAGGTCTTGTTCTTTCACCCAGACTAAAGTTCAGTTGCTTGAAAATGGCTGACTGCAGCCTGGACATCATGGGCTCAAGGACTCCTCCTACCTCAGCCTCCTGAGGAGCTGGGACCACAGGCACATGTTACCACGCCTGGCTAATTCTTCTTCTTTTTTTTGTTTGAGACAGAGACTCGCTCTGTTGCCCAGGCTGGAGTGCAGTGGTGCCGTCTCAGCTCACTGCAACCTCTGCCTCCAGGTTCAAGCAATTCTCTGCCTCAGCTTCCTGAGTAGCTGCAATTACAGGCACCTGCCACCAGGCCTGGCTACTTTTGTGTATTTTTAGTAGAAACAGGGTTTCACCATGTTGGCCAGGCTGGTCTTGAACTCCTGACCTCATGATCCACTTGCCTCAGTCTCCCAAAGTGCTGGGATTACAGGCATGAGCCACCATGCCCAGCCCACACCTGGCTAATTCTTAAATTTTTTTGTTGTGATAAGATCTCACTATGTTGCCCAGGAGTTGATCTTGAACTCCTAGACTCAAATGATCCTCCTGCCTGGGCCTCCCAAAGTACTGGGGTTACAGTTGTTGCCTGGCCAATAACTATCAACTAAATCTAGGTGAGAGAGTATTTCGGATGCTCAGAATACTTCCCCCAGCCCCCATCTTTTCTATGTGCTTGAACTTTTTATAATAAAATGAAGGTAAGATGCCAAGAGAACTAGGCCCCTGCTAGGCAGATTCACATCTTCTGCCCTCCAGAATCCATTTTTTGTGGTTGGCAAAAGTGACGCCTGGACCTGGAGTCTCCCAGTGGCTCACTCCAGGTCATACACTGAAGGAAAAGGAAAAGGCCCAGAGGATTAGCTCATGCCTGTTGTTCTAGCTACTTGGGAGGCTGAGGTGGGAGGATCACTTGAACCTGGGAGGCAGAGGTTGCAATGAGCCAGGATCAGGCTGCTGCACTCCATCCTGGGAGACGGAGCAAGACTCTGTGAAAAAAAAAAAAAAGAAAAGAAAAAAAGAAAAAACAAAACAGAAAAACTCAGAGGAATCATTGAATCATTGATTCATCTACTATGCGGTGGCCGTTATTGTACATGGTGAGGATATAGCACTGGATAAACCTCACAGAGTCTCCCCTCTCATGGATCGGGTAGAATGCAGAGAGAGAAAATATATATGAACACAAATGCATTCACTGATTTGCAAACATTCATGTCTTGACTCCCTTTTGAGTACCAGATACTGTTATAGACACCGAAGAAAGAGCAATTAAATTATAGATAAAAATCTCTGGCCAGGCACGATGGCTCACACCTGTAATCCCAACACTTTAGGAGGCTGAGGTGGGTGGATCACGAGGTCAGTAGTTCAAGACCAGCCTGACCAACATGTTGAAACCTCGTCTCTACTGAAAAAAAAAAAAAAAATTAGCCAGGTGTGGTGGTGGGTGCCTGTAATCCCAGCTACTCTGGAGGCTGAGGCAGAGAATTGCTTGAATTCGGGAAGCAAAGGTTGCAGTGAGCCAAGATCACGCCACTGCACTCCAGCCTGGGCGAAAGAACGAAGACTCCGTCTCAAACAAAACAAAACAAACAACAACAACAACAAAACAAAAAAGAAAATCTCTTATGGGAACAGATGAACAATAAATAAATTACCTAGTACCTTAGGAGCAGATAGGTGCAAAGGAAAGGAAAGAAAAAAAGCAGGCCAGGCGCAGTGGCTCATGTCCGTAATCTTAACACTTTGACAGGACAAGGAAAGCAGATAGATCACTTGAGGTGAGGAGTTTGAGACCAGTCTGGCCAACAGGGTGAAGCCCCCATCTCTACTAAAAATACAAACATTAGCTGGGCTTGGGAGCCTGAGGCAAAATTGCTTGAATCCAGGAGATGGAGATTGCAGTGAGCCGAGAGATATGCAGCTTTGGGGAGGGGGATGTGTTATGTCTGAAGAGGTGACAATTGAGCAGAGACCTGATGAAACAAAGGAAGTAGACCCGCCAGTTGGCTCACTCCTGTAATCTCAGAACTTTGGGCGACAGAGGCAGGAGGATCACTTGAGCTCAGGAGTTCAAGACCAGCTTGGGCAACACAGGGAGACTTTGCTTCTACAAATACAAAATTTTAAGGCCGGCAGCAGCGGCTCAGGCCTGTAATCCCAGCACTTTGGGAGGCTGAGGTGGGC
>CAUYQU010083505.1:0-21171 GCA_963574635.1 Cheracebus regulus
TAAAGAGCATCACCATAATGAAGAATCTACATCAACTAATGGGCAAAACAGCCAGCTAGCATTAAATGGCAATATCAAACTCACATATATCAATATTAATCCTAAATTTAAATGGACTAAATGCCCCAATCAAAAGACACAGAAAGGCAAATTGGATAAAAAGCTAAAACTCATTGTTATGCTGTAATTTAGACCCATCTCTCATGCAAGGATACACAAAGACTCAAAACAAAGGGATGGTGGAAGATTTACCAACTAAATGGAGAGAAGAAAAAAAAAACGCAGAAGCTGCAATTTTTGTCTCTGATAAAACAGATTTTAAAGCAACAAAGACCATAAGAAACAAAGAGCGACATTACATGGTGGTGAAAGGATCAATGCAACAAAAAGAGCTAATGCTCCTAAGTATATACGCATCCAATACAGGAGCACCCAGATACATAGGACAAGTTCTTAATGACTTACAAAGAGACTTAGACTCCCACACAATAATAGTGGGAGACTTTAACATTACACTGTCAATATTAGATCAACGAGATAGAAAATTAACAAGGATATCCAGGACTTAAACTCAGACCTGGAACAAGTAAACTTAACAAATATTTACAGAACTCTCCTCCCCCAATCCACAAAACATACATTTTTCTCAGTATCACATTATACCTATTTTAAAAGGAATTCCTTTTCTTCCTTGCGAGCTTTATCTTACATCGTGTGTGTGCATTTCTGTGTATGTGTGTGTTTGTGTGTGTGTGTCCCCAGAGTTTTTAGATGTGTTAAATTGGAAGAGGTTTCTGTCAGCATCTGGTAAGACACATTGCAAAAAAAACAAAACAAAACAAAACCATAAACTAATTTAAATGTATTTTACTGTAAGAATAAAGTCATATGCAACTAATCTCATAAAACTTGCAGTATCTCTGTGCAAATTAACTTTTAAATATACAGTTAGTTACATGCCCCCCAAAATCAGAAGATATGTATAGTAAGAGAAAAAAATAATTTGGCAATATTGAATATTAGTTCATAAAAACTGAAAATCGGGACCAGTAATGTAAAACTGGAAAAATGTCTAAATGCTCCCTTTGATATCTCTGTGCAGGAAAGTGTTCAGGATTTAAAAAAGAGAATTATGGTACTTGACTGCCAATTACGAAAATCAGAAATGGCTCGAAAAACTTTTGAGGCATCCACTAAAAAGCTTCTTCATTTTATAGAGGTAAGGTTTTCTGTTTTGTTATGTTCATCTTTAAAAAATATATAGGCAACTGGCATATACATAAATGTTACTGTATTTGGTATCTAGTGAAACATTCTCTAGTCTCAAAACAGCAGTGCTGACTACGGTCAGATTTAGAACTGCATAGATGATGAAAAGACTGGCTAACATTTTATAGATTGTTTATAGAAATAATTGAGACAAGGTAATGTGATTCCAGATATAGACTATTTTAATGAATACATTCCTAAAAATCCTGATAATGTATAAACATATTTGTTAACTGTTTACCTTATAAAGAAATGTTTTTAGAGCTGTTATATTTCTGAGTAAAATTGCATGTTATTTCAAATGTTGTTTCCCCCCACATAATAGAAATATTAGTTTAATCCATGGAAAGAGGAGATTGTAAATATTAATCAAGAAAAGACCCTTTTTAAAACTGTCAAACTTACATATCTCCTTCACCACCTTGTTTGTTGCTAGGCTATTCAAGAAGTATTTTCTGATAATTGTACTTCTCTATCAAATTTAAGGTAAGAAAATTTAAGTGCTTTTTGTAGAATATGGGTAGTGATTGAATTCTTCACCTGGTCATTGTGACTAAAATACTAAAAATCTCTTAAATAATCCTAAGATGCTACGTAATTCCCATTGGATGCCGTCGTATGGAAATAGGTGCAAGGACATATTGGTTTGGGTCGCATCTCTATTAAAGAAATTTCTGGAGGTATTTAGTCAATCATTGTAACCTTGTACTCTAAAATTGAGGTAGGAACCACCTATCCTGTCTTTGTCAAAAATTCTATAAAGATGAGATTAAATTGAAATTCTTTAATTGTCCTGTATATGAATAAAAGTTTCTGGTCACAGGTTCACTCCTAAAAACAACCCAGTAGATTAGTTTTTCTGGCAAACAGAATTTTGGAAAACATATTCATGCAATCATTTTCTTTCATTTTCATCTTTCAGTAGATATAAATAAAATAAATATATTTGGAGAGTATACCGTGATTGTCTTATTCATTATATGTTTTGGATTTAAAGTTTCTTGCTAGAACCTGCAAACAAACTAATCACATTTATTTATTTCAAACCACAAATTTATGGTCATTTTGATACACGATGAAAGACATTTACAAAAGCAAGGTTCCTGTTTATGCATTTCCAAAGTAATTTTTTTTTTAATCTCATAATAGCTGCCACTAGTCCTAAATACATCTTCTACTTCTAACAGTATACATTTGCAGAAACAGGAAGACTCAATAAGGTTGGATGTGGTGGTGCATGCCTACAATCCTAGTATTTTGGGAGGCTGAGGCAAGAGGATCACTTGAGCCCAGGAGTTTGAGACAAGCAGCATAGTGGCAACATAGTGGGACCCCATCTCTACCAAAAAAAAAAAAACAAAAAACAAAAAACTAGCTGTATATGGTGGTGCATTCCTGTAGTCCCAGCAATACTTGAGAGGCTGAGGCAGGAGGATTGCTGGAGTGCAGGAGTTTTAGGAGATTGAGGCTGCAATGAGCTGTGATAATACCACTGCACCCCAGCCTGGACAACATAGTGACACCCTGTCTCAGGAAGTAAATAAATATTCTACCCTTTGCTGTGAAAACAGCAGCTTAATAAATGAAGATAATTTTGGTGTCCACATAGCATTTTTTAATTTAAAAGAATATTTATAATACAATTCTAAGCTCATTTTAGTATAATGTTTTACTTCTTATGATGAAGGAATCTGGCATATCTTCTTACTATCCATGCTGCTTATGATATAAGATAACTCTGTGAGTTTCATGATTATTACTCTTAGTAAGGAACTGAAAATAATCAGTAATCATGTTTATTTATTTCTTGTATGGGTTAAGTGTGTCACCCACCCTCAGCTTCCCAAGGTCTTATTTTTACCTTGACTGATAATTCAAAAGTTTTGTTTTAAAAATTAAGGTTAAAATGACTATTTAAAGGCCAGAGCCTGCCCTTGCCTTAAACTGCTTCATGGAAAAAAAAGACAACTGTAAATAGCTACATCAAGCAATGTTTCACGGTGTCTTAGTAAATTAAACACTAGTAAAATCTGGTGCAGTCATTTCAATATAGCATATCTTCTACATGGATATTGGCCCTGGTCATTCAACACAGAATAAAGGCTATTTATTTGAATTTGAGAATTGATGCTTTTGCTTCTTTTTGTTAATTAATATCATTATGCTTAGGAACATGGACTATAAATAATGATGATTTTTATCATCAGTTTAAAATTGTTTCTTTTCTAGTTTTTAGTGTAATGTTTTGAGGAAAACATCTAATTTTTAATTATGTCAGAATGCATTCATTTTAGGCGACATTTGCATTTTTTAAAGTGTTATAAATGCTCTAGGCTGTTTTTGATTCGAGGCAAAAAGTAGAATAGTTTAAGAGATAATTTCAGGAGCAAATATATATATATATTGAATTTATATTTAATATTACTAGAAGTAATAATGAATGTATTTTTAATAAATTCATGTTTTTTGCTTAATTTGAATTTATATAGAACTAAATGAAATTATATCATGTCAGCAAAACACAGGCACTCACAAAATAATCCCAACAAATGATTTAGGAGACAAGCCATTCTTCTGTTACTTCTTTCTCATGCATGAAGTCAACCTAATTTAAAAATATTTCTACTTATTATGTAGTAAATAACTGAAAACAGAAATATTGTTTTATGTGAGTTACTTCAATTTTGGTTCTATGAAGAAATGTCCTCAGAAATATAAATATTTTTGTACAAATCTATAGTTAACACAACTTTGGATTTAGTAAAGATAGATGTTGTTTATTGTATAGTAAGTTCAACTTTATTTTATTGTCTTCATAGTGAAAGAAGAGCTGTGTTAGCTTCTCAGACTTCTCTCACACTGCTGGGAAGGAATGGACATAACATCCCAGCAACGCTGGTGCTTGAATCTAAGGAACTTGTTAAATCTGTTCGCGCCTTACTTGATATGGATTGTAAGTTTTCTGCACTTTATCACTTTTTAAAAATAATTTCTTTAACAAAACAAAAGAAGAAAAAAATTGAAGTCAGATAGTTGAATTTCATTATAGTGGCTTGCCTACAGCAAAATTGATACCTAATCAATAAAAATCTTAACGTACCAGTCATAGGAGGAAAATATTTCCTTTATATAACGTGCTCAGAATGGCTTCCACCTGAAATAACTGATTAAGACATGCCTTTACATCTACTTCCATCCAAAGTTTCTTTGAAATGGAAGAATAAATGTAAAAATCAATCCGCAGCAGCTCTGGAAACCTGGAAGAGTGGAATCAGCATTGAGGAACTTGTTAAATAATAATATACTACAAATGGAATAAGATTAAACACACAGTCCAACTGAGCAAAAGACCCCGAAACACAAATATAAAAGACAAAACTGAAGCAATGAGTTAAGTAGAAACATGGAAAAAAAAACCCAGGGTCACAGACCCTGGGGCAGAATAGACTCTGGGGCAGTCAGCAGGGTAATTAATTAAAGGGCTTGGAATAGCTGAACCAGTTCCCTAGTCTTCAGAGCTGCTGGCTCAGGCATTTCCTCCTATGCTGGGGCCAGGAGAATACCTCTCTAAAGGAACTACATGATCTGTCAATAGATACCTCTAGAGTCAGCACTGGGCTAGAAAGAGAAGTAAGACAATGCTCTAAGTAACTTCCATTATCCCAACAGACAGAGAGATCCTTGGGGAAAACTTAAATGACTGGACATGTTCCTCTTTCCCTCTTCATATCTCTCAGATTCTTTTGCCTCTTTATGAATTTCAACTCCCTTTTTCTAACTATTTCTTACATACCCTTTATTTTCCTGCAATGAAAATTACAATTGACCTAACTCTACCTATAATTTATTTTTAAAAAATCAATGACATGCTAATGTACTATAGAGGAGAAATAAGAGGGAGGTGATTTATAATAAAATTATATATATATTTCAATATGTAAATGCTTTAGTACAACTATACTAGGATATATAATGTAGTCATCAGATGTTTGCACCTAAACAGAGAATCACCACAAATATGGCAACCATAAATGTAGATTGATACAGGAACATTGTATTGTCATTTTAAGTAGCATGAGCAGATTGTCATCAGTAATGTCCAAATGATTGTCCAAAATGGTGACCTGAAAGTTCTGAACAGAAGAAAAGTAAAATCTTCTGTCAATTTATATAGTAGGCACAAGCCTGGGAAATTTAATGTATATTAAAACTATGCAAAAATATTTGGGGTTTATCTAAAAACAGAATTGTGTTCCAGATTCAAGTAATTAAGAACCATATTTTTTACCACCATGAATATCTAGTAGGACATTTAAAAATTATACAGGACACAGAACAATTCTTTGTTGCACAGACTGTTCAGTGCAGCCTATGATAGGATGTTTAACATTCCTAATACCCTTTCACTAAATGCCAAAAATATCCCCAAACACTGTGGCAATAGATAATGCCTCACAAATTACCAAAAATGTCTCCTAGGAGTAATACCATTCTTAGTGGGAACCTCTGATGTTGAGCCTTACTTAAAATATGAACCAACAACCAACAATCACATAATAATGGTCAGGGGTGAGAAAAGCTATGTAACAGGGAGATTCTGAAGGGAAAAAAGTTATCTTTAATTGAATAAAGATAATCTAATATTCTGAAGATAACTATGTTATATTCTTGAAATAAAATGGAGTTATTATCCTTAAAGAGAGTCAATAACATATTGCATTCATAACACAAGAAGTAGTTGCATGAAAGAAAGCTTTTTTTTTTTGTCTTTTCAAGACAGGATCTCACTTATCACCCAGGCAGGAGTGCAATGGCTCAATCTCAGTACACTGCAACTTCCTCCTCCCCTGCCCCCTCACTCTCAACCCCAGGTTTCTCAGCTTGTCAAGTAGCTGAGAGCACAGGTGTATACCACCATGCTCGGCTATATTTTCGTTTTTAATAGAGACTGGGTCTCATCATGTTGCCCAGGCTGGTCTGGAACTCCTGGACTCAAGCAGTCCACCCACCTGGGACTCCCAAAGTGTTGGGATTACAACCATGAGCCACCACACCCATCCAGAAGAGAGTTTTTAAAAAGTATTTTACATTTCCTTTTTCACTAAATGAAGATATTACTCAAAAAAGTTGTTTGAATATTAAATAATATAATTAACATAACATACTTACCTATCACATTCCCAGCACAAAACACATACTCAGGGGTATGTTTTGAATTGTGGTTGAATACATAGCACTTCTTTTTTAATAAGCTGTTCCATTTACCATTGCTGCAGAACAAATCAACCCAAAAGTTAATGGCTTAAACCAGCAATTTAGTATTGTCTCTCATGGTCCTGTTGGTTAACTGGACTCAGCTCTTGTTAGGGGACTCTCCAGTGGTTGCAGTCAGATGTCTGTTGGGGTTGCAATCATCTGGTGATTCTACTGGGCTAGACATATAAGATGGGAGCTCAGCTTTGGCTATCAACTGGAACACCTGCCTATATTTGGCCTCCATAGCATGGTGACCTCAAGGTAGTTAAACTTCTTAGGTGATGGCTCAAGGCTCCAGCATAGGTATTTCAGTGAACAATACAAAAGCTGTATCACCTTTCATGACCCAGCCTCAGGAGTCACACAGCCTCACTTTCACCATATTCTATTCATCAGTGCAAATTTGAGGGCATGAGACTTAGACTCCACCCATGTATGGGAAAGTGGTGAGGTTCCTTTATAGAAGAGCATATACTCAGAAGTTATTATTGTGGCCATCTTTGGAGAATAAAATATGATACACTGGTATATGTTAAATGCAAGTTAATTTAGTTGGGATGGCTCAATAATCATTACAAGTATCCATTAATATATGGCATATTAGTAGATTAGTGTGGGGCATTTTGGTTGTTTTTCTGTGTCTTTCCTAATGTCACCCTACCTTCTAGTTGTCTTTCTGCTTGCTTCTAACATTCCACCATCCCTCTAGTTTGCCACCTTTAATCTTCCCTATGCTAGGGAATAGATGAAGAGAGAGAGAGAGAGAGAGAAAGATGTAAAGTTCCGTCTTAGTTAAGTATCAAAATAATGTTTTCAGTACAGTTCTGGATAACAGATGGCTTGGCTTGGTATAGGTAAGTATATATATTGGTAATATATAAGTATATATATTGGTATATACTCAAAGACCCTTTGGAGTAAGTTCTGATTTCACAACTGTTATGGAGGATTGGACACTGTCTCTCATAGTGTCTACTCAGTTTTCACAATAAGTATACACTTAAAAATTTGTATAACCTAATACATTTGTAAAAATCAAATTGTATGTCAAAAACTCATAAGAACTAATTATGTGAAGAAATTTTGTGGGTTTTAGGAGGAATGAAAATAATCACTCCTGATGTGTTATGTGTAAGTTCAGAATTTTATATATCAGACATTTTTATGTTGGGGTGGCAATGGTGGAAGAAAACACCTGCGTAGACATAGCTCAGTGGACATTGCATCATTAATTTTCATTACCTTGCTAACATTAACTTCAATATCTGTCAAACATGATTTTTTAAAGAAAATATTTGAAATTCAGCAGAACTTCTTTGGAAGAAAAGTAAAAAATTTCATCTGCACTTTTTTTCCCCCAGTGATACCCAGTAATTTACAGGCTGGTTATAAATTAATTGTGCAGTCAGGTTTTTAAAATTTTATTTTAATTTTAATTGACAAATAATAATTGTATGTATGCATGGGGTACATGGTGATATTTTGATACACAATATATAATCGTCAGATAAGAGTAACTAGCATATTCATCATCTCAAACATTGGTCATTTCTTTGGGTTGGGAACATTCAATATCCTCCTCCTAGCTATTTCAAACTATGTAGTACATTATTTTTAAATATACTCATCCTGCGCTAGCGTAGAACTCTAGAACTCATTCCTCCTACCTATCTGTAATTTTTTATCCTTTGACAAATCTCTCTATCCCCTGTTCTCCCTGTCCTTCCAGTCTCTAGTACCCTCTGATCTACATTTTACTTTTATGAGATGAGCTTTTTTTACACATACACACACACAGCACATTTTCCTCATCCATTCATCTGTTGCTGGATGCTAAGGTTGATTCCATATCTTGGCTATTGTGAATAGTGCTGCAGTAAACATGGCAAGATGCCTCTTTGTACGCTGATTTTCTTTTCTTTGGATAAATGCCCAGTAGTAGGATTGCTGGCTCATATTGCAGTTCTATTTTTGTCTCTTGAGGAGGCTTTATACTGTTCTTCGTAGTGGCTCTACTAGTTTACATCCCCACCAATGGTGTACAAGGGTTCCCTTTTCTCTACATCTTCTCCAGCATTTACTTTTTGTGTTTTTGACAACAGTCAGCCTAACTAGGGTGAGATGATAACTCACTGTGTCTTTGATTTGCATTTCCCTAATGATTAGTGATATTGAACATTTGTCATCTATTTGCTGGCCATTTGTGTGTCTTATTTTGGGAAATGTCTGTTAAAATCATTTGCCCATTTTTAAAATCTGATTGATTGGTATTTTGCTGTTGGCTTTCTGGTAGTAGTTTGAATTCCTTGCATATTCTGGATATTAATTAACTGTCAAATGAGTAGTTTGCAAAAATTATCTCCAATTGTGTAGATTATCTTTTCACTCTTGTTACCTTTGCTGTACAGAAGGTCTTTAGTTTGATATAATCTCATTTGTTTATTTTGCTTTTGTTGCCTGTGCTTTTGAGGTCTCATTCATAAAATCTTTTCCCAGTCCGTTGTCTTGAAGTGTTTACCCTATTTTATCTGCTAGTAGTTTCATAGTTTCAGATCTTACATTTAGGTCTTTGATTTATTTTGAGTTGATTTTTGTATAGGGTGAGACACAGTGGTCTAGTTTCATTCATCTACATATGAATAGTTTTTCCAGTACCATTTATTGAAGAGACTATCCTTTCCCCAGTGCTTTTGGCACCTTTGTCAAAAATCAGTTGGCTGTAAATATGTAGATTAATTTCTGGGTTGTCTATTCTGTTTCATTGATCTGTGTTTCTGTTTTTAGGCCAGTCCCATGCCATTTTGGTTACTGTAGCTCTGTAGTATATTTTTAAGTCTGGTAGTGTGATGTCTCCAGCTTTCTTCTTTTTGCTCAGGTTTGCTTTGGCTGTTCAGGGTCTCTTGTGGTTCCATCCAAATTTTAGAATTTTTTTTCTATTTCCATGTAAAATGTCATTGGTATTTTGATGGGGATTGCATTGAATGTGTAGATTGCATTAGGTAGTACTGTCATTTTAACAGTATTGTTAATAATTATTCTGATCTGTGAGCATGGAATATCCTTCCATTTGTTTACAATCTCTTTAGTTTCTCTCATGAATGTTTTATAGTTTTCCTGATAGAGGTATTATCTCTCGCAAGAGTTTATGCTTTGCTGCTTCAATCTAGCAAATAGTTTCTATGTTGTTCTTTTATTTAGAAATATAATTGCTAATGTTGGCACATTTTGCCAGTACTTTTTATAATTTATATGGCATAGCTTTTTAAGTTTAATAATTCAGATTAAACTCATTTTTCTTTCTCTTTAAGCAGCAGCTTTTTCTGCATATATAATGGAAAACAAAGAAGTACTACCATGAGGTAGAAAATTCAGCCACAACCCCCACCTCATTTTCTTTCTTTGCCTTGGCTATCTGGTTATTACAAGTTACAATTTGAAATTTTTACTTGAGTAATTGCCTCTTCTTCTTAATGTAAGTGTTCTGTAAGATGTTATGCTGTGGGATTTTCTCAGAAAGCTGAAGGGTAAGCTTTCTTGGATCTTACAGCTTAAAACCAGTCTCTAAGGTATATCTAGAAGACAATTATTATTGTTGTTGTTGTTATTTTCTGAGATGGTGTCTCATTCTGTCACCCAGGCTGGAGTGCAGTGGTGCAATCCTGGCTCACCGCAAACTCTGCCTCCCAGCTTCAACAAGCAGTTCTTCTGCCTCAGCCTCCTGAGTAGCTGGGATTACAGGCATCAACCATCATGCCCAGCTAATTTTTGTATTTTTAGTAGAGATACGGTTTCACTATGTTGGCCAGGCTGGTCTCAAACTCCTGACCTCAGGTGATCCACCTGCCTCAGCCTCCCAAAGTGGTGAGATTACAGGCCTGAGCAATTGCACCCAGGCCAGGAGACAATTTTAAACCTTTTCTGGATTGCAGACTCCGTTGGAATCTGATGAAAATCCTCTTCCCAGAAATGTGAGATTACACACATTTTGCATCCATTTTCAGAGTATTTATGAACCCCCATCTAAGACTCTCCCCTGTACAGTCACAGGGAACATGAATGCTTTCCACAGCATTGCATACATGGCCATCCCAGCCTCATCAGAATACCTCTAACCATGGAGAAGTATGTAAATCATAGAGGCAGCCCAGAAGGAAGCAGCAGTTTGAATACATGTAAACAATGCTCCACAGAATCTATAATGTTCCTTAGAGATGCTCCACAGAGCACCCCAATTGTTCATCCAACTTCGTTAGACAAATTACTTAACGTCTAGGTATGGTTTTGCATATAAAATGTAGATCTCATAATATCAAACTGGCAGGATTGAAAGATTAAATGAAGTACATATGAAGTTCCCAGAAGAGCCACTGGTATGATAAGATGTTCCCTATATGGATGTTATTGTTGTTGCTGCTGTTGCCATTGCCATGACTACCACTGGTGCCACATTATTGTTATTTAAAGTAATTAATTTAAATTTACTTTATCCTTATGGTAAGTATTAAATTATTGTTGTCTTAAGCTTCTTTCAACTTGGATACATTTGAAAATATGGTAGATGAGAGCTTTTCATAATATGTAACATTTAGTGTTATTATTGATATTGAGTTAGAATGTAATCGTCACAGGAAACTGTGGCTAAATGTTTGAATCAGCATCTTATCTTTCAGTTGTTTTTTGCTAACTATGAGGAAGCTTCGGTCTGTTCTGTCATTATTTACAGTGAAACAGTCTGAAGACAGAATAGACATTTTTGATCAGTATTGGAATTCCTGGAGATGCTTCTATTGATCTCTCTATATTTACATGTTCTGTATCATTATAATGCCTTTGTGTGATTTTTATTTGAAATAACTACATGTTCAGAACTGTAATCTCTGTTTAACTGACATATAGATCGACAAAATAATTATGTAACAAAAGCATAAAGAGGCATTTCTATCTTTAAAAATGCATAATAAAAAAATCTGGCCAGATATCCCATAGAAAGTCTTTAATAAAAATGTATTGACTTCTTGGTAAATTGGCAGCGTAAGCACAGGCCTCTAACTGCCTTCCTCCAGGCCTCATGGAAATGATAACTAGAATACAAAAAATAGGGCAAAAATCTTCAAAAGCACCAGGAGAATCCTAAAAACTTTTCAATATAGGAGTGGTAGGACCACATGGAAAGAAAGCAGGAAGGGCCAACCTGTTACTCCCACTGCTAAACAACAGTAGTGATTATGGGAATAACTGGCTGTCAGGAACCATGGCAGGAGGTCACTCTTAATATGTTCTGATTTGAAGGAGTAATGAATAAAGTCAAAGACAGGCTGGGGATAGAGGGCAGACAGTCTCTTTTCACTCTTATTTATCTTAGTGAGTCAGTGGCATTTGTTGAAATTCTCACGTTCACACAGATTATTTGTCAAGCAGAAGGACAACTAGGGCTTGATCATTTAGGAAGCATAGACACACTTTAGATCTGACAGACACATGGGCATACAGGAAGCTTTAAATGTAAGAGAAGCTGGCACGACAGCTTCAGCACCAAAAGCCGCATCACTCTACACAGGCACCTTTTGCTCTAAGTTGCTTTTCACCCCACTCAGACTGCTGAGTCATCCTTAAATCATAATGTAAGGGTACATTTCACTCAGAGGTTTGAGAGGGTAATTCCAACAACAATTTGGTTAAACGTTAGGGCAATCAAAGGGCCTACATATTCTTTAAAATGTCAAAAACCATTTCCAAATAGCTCTCTAAATTCAAGCTTTTATGAATAAAAACATAACTTACTTAATGTGTATACATACACAGACATTTCATTCAAGCTCTTATAAACAAATACATACATATACATATAGATACATGATTATGAAAAGGTCCACAGTATTAAAGCCAGGAAATATAGCTGTCAAGATTCATAATGGACTTCAGGATCAAGATGGAAGACTGATCTCATGCTAAAACCTTTGCCTTTCTTCTCTTACACATAGAAATGACATTTTAAATTGTGTGTGTGTGTGTGTGTGTGTGTGTAAAGATTAAAAACAAGAAAGGAATATCACCCTGCATCAGAAACAATATGAAGCTATCAAGATAAGTAGGGTTTTCAGCTTCAGAGATTTCACAGAATTGAGATGAGCATTTGGAGCTAAGGTTTCTACGCCTATGAGGCCCTAAATGATGCATAAGGGAAGGAAGCAAGGGGCAGGAATCCTTCTGTAGAGAATATACTTTGTTTCCTTAAATTGTTCATATATTAGATTTTTTTTAAAAAAAATTCCTCCAGTTTAGAAGCCATCTGGGCCTGCCACTAATTAAAGTTGAAAGTAAATATTTCATCCACTACAGGTGGGGACTATAAATTGGCATAACATCCTTGGGAATCAGTTTTGCAATATATATCAAGAGCTTTTTATCCATTTGGAAGGTTTTTCTGAATGTTAAAATGTTTTCGATGGTCATATATTCTCACTCAGTAATCCCACTTATTACTATTTTTGCAAAAAAAGATGTGAATAAGTATATACATATATTTTTATTACTGCATTTCGTATACAGATTGAACATCCCAAATCTGAAATCCCAAATTTGAAATGCCGCAAATTCCAAAACTTTTGAGTGTTGACATGGCCCCAGAAGTGGACAGTTTCACACTTGACCTCATGTGATGGGTTGTAGTCAAAACACAGGAGCATAAAATAGTTTTTATACAGTGTCCTTAAGTGAAAAAAACAAACAAAAAACACCCTCCCAGCCCACTTCAGCTTTGATATATTTTTTTCTGAGCAAGCATGATGGTGATGCCAGACAACCATAGATTGTCCACATGGGTGACCAGGATAGTAACACTATCCTTTGCTTTCTGATGGTTCAATGTTCACAAATTTGGGTCATGCATAAGATTATTATAAATATTCTATAAAATTACCTTCAAGCTGTTCAAAAGGTGCTTATGAAACAAAAGAATTTTATGTTTTAGTCTTGGGTCCCATTCCTAAGGTACCTCTTTATGTATATGCAAATATTTCAAAATCCTAAATACTTCTGGTCTAAGCATTTCAGATAAGGGTACTCAACCTGTAATACTACATATTATTCTAATGGAAGTAACTCAGGAATGGAAAACCAAACATCATTATCTTTTTACTTATAAGTGGGAGCTAAGATATAAGGACACAAAGACATAAGAATGATACAGTGGACCCTGGGGACTTAGAGGGAAGGGTGCGAGGGGGTTAAGGGATACAAGACTACACATTGGGTGCAGTGTACACTGCTTGAGTGGTGGCTGCACCAAAATCTCAGAAATCACACCTAAAGAACTTATTCATGTAACCAAACACCACCTGTTTCCCAAAAACGACTGAAATAATAACAATAAATAAATGAAATTAAATACATAACATTTTGAGAATATTTTTATTAACAGTAAAAAAAAAGTTCTAATTTCTCTCAGTAAAGAAAGATTATGATCTTGTATGTTATTAACAACAATGTAATTTGGTATGTTTCATTTTTCTGAAAAAGCTTTAGCATATTATTTTAGGCAACAGAGGAAATGTATGTTCAACTTTTATAGGTTTGCTGCATAACTATGTCATTTTTACTCAATCAATTGAAAATAAGGCTGTGAAGCAAGGACCATCTGATTGCATATGTTTTTCTGTGCAAGCCTCCTGCATCACTTCAGGTGTTGCTATCTGAAATCAGCAATGTGTTAACTCTTAAGAAGAATGTGAGTAGTAGCTGCCTTTTTTCTTTACATCTGAAGCTAATTAAAAGTTACTTAAGCAGGCCAAGCGCGGTGGCTCACACCTGTAATCCCAGCACTTTGGGAGGCCGAGGCGGGTAGATCACGAGGTCAAGAGATCGAGACCATCCTGGCCAATATGTTGCAACCCCATCTCTACTAAAAAAATACAAAAATTAACTGGGTGTGGTGGTGCGCACCTGTAGTCCCAGCTACTCGGGAGGCTGAGGCAGCAGAATTGCTTGATCCCGGGAGGCAGAGGTTGCAGTGAGCTGAGATCGTGCCACTGCACTCCAGCCTGGTGCGACAGAGCAAGACTCTGTCTCAAAAAAAAAAAAAAGGAAAAAAAAAAGTTACTTAAGCAGATTAGAAAAGGTTTTATGAGAAAAAGGGGAAAAGTAGTGCTGTATAACATTTTAAAGGCCTTGATGGGGTTTATCTTTTAAATCCTAAAACTCAGGCTTGATATGGCGGCTTCTCATTTTGCTTATTCCGAACCTCATTCATCATTCTTGCCTCATTTCTCCCAGAGTGTATATTTATTAACAAGCATGAATTTATCAAACAAACCATGTTTCTTTTTTCTTTTTTCTTTTTTTGAGACAGGGTCTCGCTCTGTCACCCAGTCTGGAGTACAGTGTCACAATCTTGGCTCACTGCAACCTCTGCCTCCTGGGTTCAAACGATTCTTGTGTCTCTGTCTCCCAAGTAGCTGGAATTACAAGCGCATACCACCATGCCCAGCTGATTTTTGTATTTTTAGTAGAGATGGGGTTTTGCCATGCTGGCCAGGCTGGTCTTGAACTCCTTGCTACAAGAGATCCGCCCCCCTTGGCCTCCCAAAGTGCTGGGTTTATAGGTGTGAGCCACCCCACATGGCCAAAACCATGTTTCTTTAATGAAAGTCAGCTATACTATTAATATTTAGAGTGGACATTATGGTCTTTTCCTCTACACAAAGTCGTTACGGTATTTCTGTATCTTTCTTCTCCTAGAATTGGGATGATGTTCCAAGCTTTAGAGAATAGTTTATTATGTGATTCTGTGTCATGTAAGAGATAATTTTACTCTTAAAATTTTTTTATAAGACAGACCTGCTTTCTGATGTCTTGATTATTCAAAGCCAGATAATAATCACAACAAATGTTTGTGGCATTTACCATTCAAGGAAATGACAAACTCACATATTGTCCTATGTTGTTTCAAACTGAAAGTAGGTCACTGCTGTAAGCTTCCATTAAGAAAATATATCAAATTTAATCTTGGGTGATTAAACTTTGTTTTAAGTGGGCAAATTATTGCCAGCTTCAAGAGAAATAACTCTTTTCCTGGTACAATTTTATTTCCGGAAAAAAAGTTAAAGAGAAAAACATGTCACTTAAGAAAAGGTAATTATTCACATTCATTATTTCATTTCTTCCAGAACTACTTATTGAGTGTCTACAATGGGCCAGACCTGAGGATAACAACACAAATAAGGCCCTTGCGTTCAAGCTGCTTAGGTAAATTGTAGTGGGCAGAGATGGACAAGCAAGTTAACAAATAAACAAAAAACATAATTGTAGACAGTGATGAGTGTTATGCATATAGTAAAACCAGATGATTTATTAGGGAAGATGAGTAAGTGGGGTTGCTACATTAGATTAATTGACAAATGAGTCCTCTTTGAAGAAGTGACTTTGCAGCTCAGACTCAGCAGGGAAAAAAAACTATGGGAAAGACTTTTCAGGCCCAGTACAAATCTGTGAGATGGGAGCAAACTTGACATATTTGAGGGACAGGGGAAAAAAAAAAAGCTATTGTATCTAATACGTATGAGCAAACAGGAGAGGAGCACAAGATAAGGGTGGAGATGTAAAAAGAAGCCAGATAATACAGGGCTTTGAACACCATACTAAAGAGTTTGGATTTAATTTTAAGTGTCATAGGAAGGCATTCGTGGTTTTAAGCAGAAGGAGTAACGTGATGTGGTCTACATTTGGAAAGGTCGTTTGGGCATTTTTTAAAAACTGAGCTGTAAGAGTAGCAGGAATGAAGAAAGCAGGAAGACTAGTTGGCTATTGCAGTGATTGAGGTGGGAGATAGTGGTAACTTGGGCTAGGTTTGAAGTAGCAACTAACAAATACTTATTTTTTTAAAAAAGTTTAGTAATGTGTCAGCATGTATAACTTTTTGGAGCACCTGAAATTCAGTGTTAATTTTTAAACTTTCCTATTCATGTGTGTATTGGTTCAATGCGTAAACAAAAGTCCGGTAGCATAGACAGATCTGCTGTCATCTTGGATAGTCTACTATCCCATGTTTTTCTATGTGCCTTCTGTGCATTAATCAACTATTGGATATTTTCTTTTTTCATCAAACAAATACCTGAAAAATTGAAGCACTGAAATTATTTAATTCCAGCAGATACATAGCAACAATCTACTAATCTCTATTGGTACACAGGAAGCAAACATAGTTTTTCAGTCATAAAAATTAGGAAGCCATGATGTTTCTAGTGTTTAACATACAGAAACAAATGTCTAGTGTGAATAAATCCCAAAGCTCCCACATATTGTGAGTTTTCACAGAAGATCATTTCCAAGAAACTATTTGAGGTATATACTTTAATCACATACACTACCAATAGCCTTAAGATATGAAGGCACAGCTAGACAAGCAAGACTTAATTCCCACCACAGGCAGGAATACAGTAGCTGTCAAGGGGATTGCAGGATGTGTACTATCTAGTATTTAATCAAGTAAAATCTATATGCCTTACTAACATGGTGAACAGTCTATCACATAAAATAGTTTCAAGGACAAAGGCAGGAAAAATGCAAGGACTGCTTCTAAGATTTTAGAAGGCATGAGTGGTAAAATATACTCAATTATCACTTTTCCAAAAGATGAAACTCTGATTCCTTTCACAATTAGAACTGACTGTAATGATAGAATGCCTAAAGTATAGTTCATGTTTCAGTCCTATAACTGGAAAAGCAAAATGTAAGTGGTGCCAGAAAGAAACATCCTCCCTCAAGGCCTGAAAATCTCCTTATCCAAACTGAATACATTCTTTTGGGTTAGTGGAATAGGTATTTTCCAGAGTTCACATGAGGACAAAGTATTAACAGCTCATCTCCGAAAACACAGCAGTACTAAAATGTGTACAGTAACAGCTTTCATAATTATTTATCATGATAGAATAGTTCAGTTTAGATCCAGAAGTTCATTTCCTGCCTTCAACAACAGAGTATTAATACTACTGTTACAGATGATATCTTTAAAAATAACATTGACATAGAAGGTTTTAAATTTTTATCAGTTTTGTGGTTCTAAAGTTCTGTTTTACATTAATATGTCCTCACAGCAACCCTGTGAAAGAAACATTATTCTTTTTAATTTAAAAGATATGGAAAGAGCAAAACTCATAGAACTTAATGATTTACTTAAGTCACAAGTTTGGAAAGGACAATGTCAGAATCCTAATTCAGGTCTTCTAATTCTTAGTCCAGGGTTCCTAATAAATCCTTTGAGTCTCATAGGCATTTAGTTAAGACATTGTGTCACAATTGAACTGGTAATTATTTTTTCTCTTTTAAAGTATATAAAATAGTATGGTGTGTTATAATTGGTGGCACCTTAGATTTGGTAAAATATGATGACTTCTCTGAGTATTTGCTTCCTGTCTCTAAATCAGGGTACAGTTCTTCATGTGGTTGTCTCAAGGACTAAGTGACCTACTGTGAAAATGCTTTACTCTGTAACTATAGGTTTATGGGGGGGGGTTGTGTGTTTGGGTTTGGTTTGGTTTTGTTTTCTTAGGGTCTTATGCTGTTGCCCATGCTGGAGTGCAGTGGTATGATCACAGGTCACTGCAGCCTCAACCTCTCTGGCTCAAGTGATTCTCCCACCTTAGCCTCCTGAGTAGCTGGGACTACAGGCACTCACCACTATACCCAGCTAATGTTTTGGTATTTTTTGTAGAAAAGGGATTTTGCCATGTTGTCCAGGCTGGATTTTATGTGTTAGAGTTCATTTTTTATTTCAATTATAAGCATTGAACAAAATATACCTCATCTTAACCTAGTTTTTATGACATAAGTGTTCAGGATAAAGCAATAGATTGCATTGCCTCAAGAAGCTTTAATAGTTCTCAGTCTGCTATAAGATATCTCACTCATTGATAACATTGATTTTCTCAGGGGATAGGATTGGGAGATTATCTTTTTTTTATTAGAAACTTTTATATTGCCTGTTTTTTTTTTAAGAATAAGCATTTGTTAATTTTGAACTTTAAAGCTTATTTTTTAATTAAAAGACTTTTGAAGCATCATGGAGATCTCACAGTAAGAAACGAAAGCTCTCTTTGAGACTATTTGTATAACAATACATAAAGAGGGAATAATAAATGTACCTAGGTAAAGATCTTAAAACTGGGGATGCACTCTTCCATAAATGAACTTAAACCTCTAGACAGAGTTAATAACTCTTTGCTCAAACCTGTATTATTGCTCTTTTCATATTGCCTTGTAATGATCTATTTGTATGGTTTTCTTCTCACTGAATTTTGTCCTAAACTGCTTTGCTTCTTTAGTGACAAGCACAGTACTGACTTCATAAGTAAATAATAAATCTTTGTTGAATGAAAAAAATGAAGAATCTTTTTTTTCTTTTTCCATTTTTCTTTTCTTTTTTAATTATTTTATTTATTTATTTTTTTAAGACGAGGTTTCACCATGTTAGTCAGGCTGGTCTTGAACTCCCAACGTCAGGTGATCCACTCACCTTGGCCTCCAAAGTGTTTGGATTACAGGTGTGAACCACCACGCCTGGCCTGAAGAATCTTTAATAATGTTTTTTCTGAAAATGTGTGACCGTATCCAACCAGCATTACTGATAAAATTACAAAGCAATTAGTTCTTGGGACTATATAGTGTTATTGGTGTTTCTCATTTCTTTTATAATAACTCCAGGATTCTAATGAAAGTTTAAGTTAAAAGTAGAATAGGAAGCCAAGCGCGGTGGCTCATGCCTGTACTCCCAGCTCTTTGGGAGGCCAAGGAGAGCGGATCACAAGGTCAGGAGATCAAGACCATCCTGGCTAACATGGTAAAACTCCCTCTCTACTAAAAATACATAAAAAACTAGGTGGGCCTTGTGACACGTGCCCATAGTCCTAGCTATTCGGGAGGCTGAGGCAGGAGAATAGCTTGAACCCAGGAGGTGCAGGTTGCAGTGAGGAATGCACCATTACACTCCAGGTGACAGAACAAGACTCCATCTAAAAAAAAAAAAAAAAAGAATAGGGAAACATTGAGAGTGAGAAAATTTGCTTCTTAGACAAGTTCTTTTACAACCTTATGTAAATTATTCAACCTCACTTTTGCTCCATTTATACAATGGAAAAAATAATGTGTTTGTCTCAAGCATTATAAGATAAAAATGAAGTGATATTTGTAAAAAATTGTAAAATTCATTATAAGATAAAAATGAAGTGATATTTGTAAAAAAAAAAAAATTTTATTTATCTACAGATAAATAAAACAAATTAGTTCACACCCTAATGGTATTTTTATCAAAAAAGTAGGTTCATTTTTACTTGTAGAGAAGCATAGTAGTATGGTGAAAAGGTCATATGCTATAAGATTCAAAGGCCAGCTCTACAGCATAATAGATTTGGCTTTGAGAATTCTATAAGTTGCCTGAGTCTCATTTTTTTTTCATCTAAGAAGATGGGGATATCACCAACCCATAGGGTTGTCTTGAGGATTAAAGCTAATGTATCTGAAGTGGCTAGCTGATTGAAAATATTGTGGCTCACATCTGTTAGGTACTCAGTATCATCATTACCGTCATTATCATTCTTTCCACAAATATTTGTTGAATATAGTGTATCAGGCACTAAGAACATAGGCCAGCTTTGCTAATGTCCTTTAATGTATAAAGCAAGCAACTGAGGTTCAGTATTGAAGTAGGTAAAACTTGGTGGAAGAACAGAATCAACTCTTGTACACGTAGATCCTAAGTGGTACCACATACCATCTGCTGAGACTTTCTGGTTAAAACATTTCCATGGAAGGTCATACCTTTTTTCAGAGCAACACACCTTATGGAAGGGGAATAAGACTATAGGCAAAGTTTCCTATACAGAAAGTCATGAATGTCAGTGAGGATGGTGCACCATAGTGAGCATGAGAGATGAAAAAAGGAAGAAATCAAAGTAAAACCATTAGAGTGAACCTCGACCAGCCCAGGCATAAAAGGAATGTGAATGAGGCTTTCTCAAAGTGTATAATTAGTGCCTGCCAACCTGTTGCAATACTGAGGCACTTCAACTATTTTGATATCTGCCAGAATTGTATTTCTAGCAAAAGATGCTAAAGAGGGTGTGATTTTTAGTTATGTATATATCAGACATATATTACAGACTCCGTGGATGCAGTTTTGTTTTGTCTTGTTTTAAACTAGGCTAAAATGAGTTTATTCTCATGTTTAGAGACTATGGATGGGAACGTAACTTGTGGGGTAAGAAATCCTAAAACGTTAATGCTTCTGTGTACAATTACTTATAGTCTCAATAAGGGAAAAGCATAAAAGTACACAGGCACATCAAGGGAACCTTCACAGAATTCTTTGATGAGCTTACATGTTTAAACAAATATACAAAAATGGACAAAGAGACAACCTAGAACTAATCAAAAACTCTTAAGAATAATGGTAGGGAAATAAAAGCCAAGATTAATTTAAACATTGAAAAAATAAAGATGAGAAGAACTATATATATATATATTTTTTTAGAATAAAAAGAATGAAAGAGAGAAAGAGGAAGAGATTTTAGAAAAAGAGAGAAAAGGAGAAAGAAAGAAACAGCAAAAGAAAGAAAAAAGAATGAAAGAGAAAGAAAGAGGAAGAGATTTTAGAAA